>JAODOY010004400.1:0-10965 GCA_025399855.1 Forbesichthys papilliferus
TATATATATATGCAAGCAATTACAAAATGTTGAAATGGGGAAAAAAACACGTAAGTCTAAATGATTAACTAAAATCTAACCTAAATCATTTGCTTCTTTTTATTATTTAACGGCAGTGTGTGAACCGGAATGTGGGAACCTGTGCGTTCCCCAGCAAACTTTTCTGCACAATAGTGTTCTGAAATCATCCAGGCTAATAAATAACTGAACTGTTAATCTCCTCACCATCTGCACTCTCTCTCACTCCACACCGAGTCATGTCAAAGGTGCAAACAAACCTGTTCGACAAGTGGGTGCTTGGGTGCTGCTAGTAGCAAGCTACAGTAAGGGATGTGCAGCCCTGGTTATATGCATATTGTTATAGGCTTTCCTGATGGCATGCATTTAATGCATCTAACGGTGAGCATGCTTTTTGTCAAATTCAGATAATATCTCTAGTCTGCTAGCTGCTCTGAATAAAAATATCTCTTGTTTATTTACACAGCCTGTAAATAGGAAGCAGGAACACAAACAAAGTGGTGCAGATCACACCGCACACCACTTTTCAAGGATTGGCAGTGCGTTTCCAATGTGTGGGGTAAAGCTTCTGAGGGAGCACTCTGTTTTATGGTCTATGGTAAACCGTTTTTGTTTTGATGGGTTCAAATATCATCAATCTTTCTCCCGAATCCCTGACTCCACCTTTAAGTAACCCTCAAACATTCGATGAAACAATTGGATTATTGCTATTGATGAAGTGCTAGAGCTGTAGCCTACAGTAAGAAATGTAAACCAAAGTCTCCCCAACATCATGGACGCTCTAGCAACAGACACTAGAGCCATTGGGCTTTAGCGTTTCTTGCTAAGGCGACCTGCCTCTTAATTCGGGAGAACTGGGTTTGCGTTGCGTTGGGGACGAGCCGCTAACACGAATGTCTTTTTGTGTTCCTTCCCCTCATGTCTCCAGGAGGTGTGAGGGTTTTAGGGCAGTCAAGATGAAGTTCTATTCTTTCCCCATCTTTCGAAAAAATTAGCTCTCTTTTATACTTTCCTCAATCCTTGACATTGCTCTTTGTCCTTCATTATTATCACCCTGACCCTCTTTTCCCTCCGTTCTCTCTCTTTCTCTCACACACACACACACATACAATCTCTGTAAGTGGACGTACATTGATAAACTTGGCTTTTAGACAACTTTGGCCTGCTTTCAGTTCAAGACGGGCACTTTTTGCTTCTGTTTACCACTACCTTTGCTCGCCCCATCCCGTCTCTCCCCCTCTCTCTCTCTTCCTCCCTCTCGTCTGTCACTTTCTCTGCATCTGTCTTTGTGTCTCACACTGCCTTCTGCCTCTGTCTGTCTCTCTCACAGTATATGTCTCACCATCACCGGAGTATAGTATCTCCTGCTCCGTAACACATACGAGGGAATTCAACATTCTGTCCGTGCCCCTTCACTTAAATGTAAATAGTAGTCACACAAAGAGTTCCATCAAGACCTCATACATGTACATACATGGGTAGAGACTTGGATAAAAAGTATGGATAATGTGGATCCTAGCAATCACATACTTTGTTTGTACCTGTATATTTAACTAATATATAATTACTAGTCAAACTACTGTACAGTATCTGAATAAAGCAACTCTAAATGTCCATGTTTTCTATCTAATCAAAACTACTACTATAAATCACCTTGTAAACAGACCTTGTGATAAAGGTTGGATAGCAGGCCTATATTATTATTATTAGTATTATTATTATTACTGCTTGTTTAAACTATTCCCATTCATGCTGCTAATATGTGAAAAAAGTACTACTCTACTACTACTCTGAATATGAGGCACTTTGCAACTGGTTAACAAATACAGATGGCATTTCCGCGGGGATAGCTATGGGGGTAGATAGCCATTAAGAACACTGTTGCTTTCGTGTCTTAATAAAAAATATATATGTAGCTTTTCTTGTTGCTGCTTTTTATGTAGCAGGCCTATATTATTATTATTATTATTATTATTATTACTGCTTGTTTAAACTATTCCCATTTATGCTGCCAAAATGTGAAAAAAAGAGATTAGACCAAATCTGAGTCAAAAGTTGGATCCGACCCGGTCGGGTCTCGGAGGACCCGTGATGACCTCTACCCCTAAGTGACTTGGCTCTGATCTTTTCACAGTAGTGTGAACAGCACAAGTCACATGGAATCTGATATTTTCTAATCAGATCTTTTCATATGTGGTACTAAATCAGATAAATATCGGATCATTTTAAATGTGATCTCAGTCTGAACAATCAAATCAGAATTGATGCGACTTTCACCCTCGCTCGCTAGCGTAATCATGCTCACTCTCATGGCCATTGTTGGTCGACATATGTTATGCCTGATTTCCACCAGGCGGGTCTCTGTTCCGCGATCCGTTTTTGCTCTGCCATGTGCACTGCATCCTGCTTCACCGACAGCATGTCAGAAGTGAAGCGTCTTGTTATGTTTTCACTGAGTTTCCCTAGCAACAATCCAAAATGATGTTTTCTCTGATTGGCAGTTGGTTGCTTTCAGAAGCATCTCCGTCATAAAATAGGCAGTAGACCATTTTTAGTGGAGCCGAGCTTCTGGGATGCTTTGGTTGTTCACTTGCATTGAAAATAGCTCCGTGACGAAGCTGGAATGTGACAGAGACGCGCCCGGTGGAAATTGGGGGTTACAGTTCTGCGTGAGAGAAGTTGTAGTACACTGCACGTGATGTCTTGTTCGTTTGCACATGCAGTTCAGAATCATGACCAATTCACACTAGAATGATACGGGATGCATTTCAACAGCTAATGTGAACAGCAAAACAACACAAAACAAAATCAGAAAATTGGAATTGAGCAATAAGAATTGCAGTCTGAAGAATGGTGCCTAAGAGGTATAGGTATAGTCTGCTATTGCAAGCTAATTATAAGAGAATATATTTTTGTCACCAAATTCACCAAATATCTCCTTGCATTTCGCTATCTTACCATTCAAAATAATCCGATACTATTACACAGCCCAAGCTCCGTAAATAGGAACATAAAAGTGTTGAACACCACTCACAACAACAAGCCGTAGTACTATGCTTTGCTTCACAATGCGTTTCAATGTGTGAGACAGCGTTGCTCACATATTGAGCTTCAATCAATCAATCTTTATTTATAAAGTGCTTCACACTACAACGTCATTAAAAACAAAATTAGTAAAAACAATACAATATATGAAAAATAAAGTAATACCAATACTCATGTTACACTCATCATCCCAACCCTCCAATCGCAAACAAACATCGGGAGTCCCATTCCCACCATCCCCAAAACATAAACCACCAGGGACCCCAGACCCGCTCCGCAGCCACCTCAATCTCAGTCAGAGAATGGAACCCCTAAGACATTGACAGAACGAGCCTACACACCAACATACCCCAGACCCCCAAGGATGTGGCACCAGGAGCGCATCACCAAACACAGACACTGTGCAGGTGACTAAATGGACCAGCTACCCCCAGCTAAACCCCCAGGCACTGCAGGCCAGGGCACACACCCACCCATAATCCAGCCCACCAACCATGCACCTTGACGCTAGCAAGCGTTTTCGAGAATAACCAACCCTGCGTTTAACATTTAAATGCTTTTCTGTGTGCCTTGATTAATAATGTGGTTAAATTCAAATCAAAGTAAGGTTGTTTTTTCTATTTTTTTCTCCAGGTGTTTATTAAAAATAGGTTAGAATAAATCAATAAACATCAACTGAAATGAAAGGAAATTTGATAGTAATACATGTTTCAACCCAACTCTAATTAACTCTAATCGCAATGCGTTTCAATGTGTGAAGCGGGGCTGTGTAGGGATATTCATTTAATTTGAGCTCGACGTTAGCAAGAATAATCCTGCCTTTAACATTTAAATGCTTACACACTCTCAGTACACAGGTGTCTTTGTGAGTGGAATGGACGGTTCTAGAAGACACCGTGGGCGATAAGATCCTATCAGTTCTTGTATAATGAAGCAGCCCATTATTGTCTTGATAAGTCCTCCAAAGCGGTTGTGCTGCACTAACTAACATATAGCCCAGACGCTTGTTTAGCTTGGTCAGACACGTCCGTTATTATAATTATTATAATTATCATTATTATAATTATTATTAACTTTTGACTTAATTAACTGTCTCTGATTTGCATGATTTTATACAATTTGACTCTTAAGGGACGTTCAGATTCACATTAATGTGTGTTGGTGCCCCAGAAAAACAGAGGTGCAGCGCATCCCGACGCACAGGTGCACAGCGCAGTGTTTCTGATGCACAGCGCAGCGTGACATACATGTGCACGGAGCAGCGTGCAAGCGTTCAACCACTGAACTTTTGCTCGCTGCTCAAGTTCACATGAGCAGCGCAATGTGAGGGAGGGGCAGGATAGCCTGTTCATTTGTGATGACAACAAAGGTGAAATTAATTGAATTTCGGTTCTGCAAACCCAGAAATATAGCGTTCTGTTTCTATAAAAAATATATGAATTACCACACTCCATGGATGCACTACTAATAGGCTATGTTTCATTAACTTTATAGGCTAGATACAAAATGGGTGTGGGTAATGGGTAAATGGTACATTTTCGAGCTGCATATTCCTTCCGTCAGCTGAAATCTGCCAGTTGCAAACAAATAACCCAGCCCCTTCTGCGCACCACTTGGCGACACAAAAGTTTACATATCTTGTTTTGCTGAGAGCGTAGCATTTTGCATGTTTAATCTGAACGGCCCTTTAGGGCTGGATAATATTTTTACAGTTCCACCTATTATGCTCACTGCCCGTAAAGTACCAACACGATTAACAGTATTGCATTATAGTTTCAATAAAATATTGACATTGGTACACTAAACCATTCTCTCTGTTTGTAGGTGTGGGCAAGCATGCAATGTCTTATTTGTTTATCTTTGTGTGTGGCGGGAACTAGTGGGCCTAAACTAAGGTGCCTTCCAATAACGTGTTGTTACGGCAGCAGCCCCTATTCCTGTCCAGATCCCTCTAGTCAGCAGCTTGGCACGTCACCAGACAAAGATGTAATGTAGGAGCTACCCAGCCGGGCCACTCAGTCATCTCTGCTCACCTCAAAACCATTTGGTAGGCCGAGGTGGCCCGAGGTTGGTCACGATTCAACGGAGTGGAAATAGAATCCTCATTGGAAACAGATGCTAACCCAAAGATTAGCCCAGGTTGTCACGATCCCACGCTATTACAGGTCAATTTGTGTGTGTGTGTGTGTGGGAGTGGGGGGGGGGGTTCTGCTCTCTCATCATCATTTAGTTTGACTTCTCTTAATTGCTTTTTGGCAAATAATGTTGTATTATGTAGATATGAGGTCTGAATATTAGTGGGGGTGATTGTCATTCAGGCTAATTGTGGCCCAGTCATTACCCACAGTCGTCGAAATTCATAGGGATTGTGTATTGATTTTGTGTTGTCTAATTGATTGGCAAGAGCGGCATGCCGAAAGCTGGAGGAAGACGTCCATTATCACTCCTGCCAGACTGATGTTGATGTCAGTGTTGGTGTGTGTGTGTGTGTGTGTGTGGGGCAATAGCTGGCTGCATTTTATCGGTCTAGCCCTCAATCTGACCAGGCAAATAAGTGCTTACACATTTCTTACGTCTACAGTTAATTTGATTTATTTTTGTGTTTTCTTTCTGCTGGTTATACGGCGTCTTCATCTGCTTATCTCACTTCCTTCCTTCTCTCCCCTCCCTGTCTCATACCAACATCATCTCCTCTTTTACCGTCATCATTCTTCCTCCATCCCTCCACTCATATTTACACTTCCTGCCCCACATCTCCATCTCTCTGTTCAATTCCCCTCTCGACTCTCCCGTGTTACAGCCATAGGTTACAGCTGAAAGAGCGTTGGCCACAGATGGTAAAGATGCAGAGCTCTTGTGGGTGCGTGAATATTGTGTGTCATGTAACGGACCATGTAATGGGTCATCTTAATTTCAATGTATATTCTGAACAAGGTATCCAATAAAGCCTCATTGGCTTCCATCAAACACTAGGGTAGTAACGGGTTCCACTTTGGTTTGTTTGGAATTACCCTTGTGGTTGAGACCAGCATTAAAGGTTTTCTTTTAACACAGAGAGCACGCAAAGCAAATGCTGCTTGCTCTCGACTCTGCAATGGGCGACTAGTGGCTCACTTGCAATGTGTCAGGGGCTTTAGAAATGAGAATAATGATCATAATAATAATAATAATAATAATAATAATAATAATAATAATTTACATAGTTTACTCAGTTAATAAAAACCAATCCAATATTTACTAATTTAGTCTCTTCCTCGATTCCCTAGACACCATGTCATTTGGTGTCTACCTCTGCTATGATGTCTGTACTGAGCATACCTAACTAGTTGGTAGTGTATGTGTTGTGTTGCTGTGAAGCATTTTTAACCAGTGGCGTTTGAGGAAGCAAAGTGCTGCAAATAATCTACATACCGGGGGATGACGGGGAGGGGGGATGAGAGAGCACCCGGGATTTGCACACGCTTGCCGGTGTCACTGCCAACTGCCCGCCACCTGTATAATAACACGCTGACATGCTACTTCATGGACGGTAATATAGGCTACTTTATGATGAATAACCTAAAACAAGTCATTCACAAACTTATCTTAAAGGATGAGTATGTCATCTTGGAAAAAACAGTAACTTAGCCAGATTTTGAAAGATACAATCGAAAAAAAAAGCACCGCCCCTTGCCTCAATCATCCAACCATCTGCATGCCTTCGGTAGAATCCGCGGTCACGATAGTGCACAATGAAGCAGAGTACGCGCAAGAACGTAGCTCAAGCTGTTGGACAGTTAGGCCACTAATCGCTGAGTTCGGTCCGAACTTTATGACTGCACGGTTTTCACATTCCTGCGACTCTCACAGATGACGGATATTTCTAATCGTATTGTCAGAGCATTTAATCTTGTCATTGCTATCGGGGTGTTAAGAGAATTTCAGGAAATTTTACCAAACGTGCTTCTGAAGCAAATGACATACTCATCCTTTAAGACGTTTTAAAGTTTACGATCACATTGGCCGCCAGGTCGCTCACTTCATTTACTATAAGTAAGTAAAGTGTATTTATGGAGCACCTTTCACAGACAAAGGTTACAAAGTGCTGTACAGTAAAAGCAATGCAAATAAATAAAATCCTACACCATACAAAATAATAGTACATTATAATATAAAAGAAAAACCTAACACTATGTTGCTAATTAAATGCTTGCCGAAAAAGATGTCTTGTGCTGTATTCAGACACTACGGCAGTCTACTATGATGATTGCTGTCTCGTAAATGTTAGTAAGCTACACTAGTCAAAATGTATGCTACGCTTTGTTAGAACAGCAAGATTGTCCACAACTCAATTATTCATTCATTTAGCCTAATGTTATGGAATCTACGAGCAGCAAAGTAGCATAATTGATTCAGATTGACCTGCATGATGAGACCAGGGATAATAGACTATATAGACATACAGGGCTACGCACAATGTTATCGTGCAGCACTGCTCAGTGCCACCCATATTAATATGCTCCCTCATAGCATGCCACATACGGTGCCGGTATGGACGGTAACTATATTATGAACAGTAGCCTAGCCTACGTCATTCACAAACTCAATCTGAAGACATTTAAAGTTTTACGTTCACCATACACCCGAGCAATACTGGTATTGCTCGAGCTACTGTAGTTGTTAATGATCTGACGCTTATATCACATTTTTGTCAATAGACATGCTACACAGTTAGAACAGTTAGATTAGACTTATTCACAATTCACTGGTTTAGTTAGCCCAGAAAACTAGCAGCAAAGTAACTGATTCAGGACATATATATAGCCTACCAGTTGGCTTATGTAAGCAAAAACAAATCCTTACCTTTGAAACAACCAAAAAGTCTGAATATGTGTCCATAACTGCCAATTCCTTGTTTATATTTCATTAGTTCATAAGGGTTCATCGATCAAAATAACCAAAGGTTTTTCATAAATATTAATCCCACATACATATTAATCACAATAAAGTTGTGAATATCTTCACGAAGGGCTGTGCGATATGGCCAAAATGTCATATCCAGATATAGATACTTATAGATCCCGATAACGATACATATCACGATATAGCAAGTTCTGTAAATTCAATTAATAAATAGCTTCTTGTCATCCAATGAACCCCTCGCCCGGGCTTGTGCTGCTCACATTCATAGAACTATATAAATAACACATTGCATATGTGGAGAGGGGCAGCCCCGCCCTCTCTGAACCACAGTGAGCAGAGGAGATTAACTCAAAATTTTTTACACTGAGTTCAAATAAACAAAATATAGTCTCTACAGCATTTTGCTGTAATTTATGATCGCCTACGAACGCGAACATAACCCATTGACTGCATAACGTGACTAGACTATGGTAATCCTGGTGTTGAGAAACATGTGGTTTCTTTAAGATAACTCGTCTGAAAGATTGGTTATTCTAGGAACTTGCCAGACATCGAAACAAATTTTCATAGTCTTAAACTACGTCCTGGTTAGGAAGTATGTCCCGAATGTAATGTCCGTGTGTATTGCCAGCTAGCTGGCTCAGTACGAATCTGCCTCACCAATGTTTCTCTGATCACAAGCTGCTCCTCCATGCTCTCTGCTCCACTGCAGGGTGGGCAGGACTCACACCGCACACATACGCACATACAGTACATACGGACACACACACACACAGAGCTCAGCGAGGGAAAGAGACTAGGAGAGTTGGAGAGGTGATGAGAACTACACACTTTCTGGAAGCCTCGCCAGTAAAAAGCCAACATGAATCCACGCAAAATACAGACAACAGACTCCAAATGACTGCAGTAAAAAGTGTGATTTTTACAACAATATAAACGATAAAGCAGAATATGTTTTTCTATCGTCATGTGATATATCATAATATAATATATTTATATATAATATAATTAGGCCTGCTCACTGTGTGTTCAATGGAAGCGCCGTCGTATGCTCTTCCTCTGAATAGTCTTGACTAATCACAGTTTGATAAGATTTTATACGCAGCCTAATTTGATTGGTTAATATTACAATTTACAAGGACGTATTTCAGCTCAGACTCCTCACTTCAGTAGGAGTGCAATATCGTGTTTCACCACACATTCACTATTCACTGTGAGGGGCACTGTTTCACTAATTGTAGGATATGATAAACGAAGAAGAAAGATTGCACAAATTCTGTGCCGTTCCTCTGAAGAAACAGCACATAATTACCAAAACGGTTTAACAAAATGTAATTGATACATTTTTTAAAATAAAAATGCAAATACAGACTGAAAAAAACAGGCCTTGTCCTCTGGGAGGAAATGCCACTGTTCTTTACATTATTTTAAGAGGGGCTCGGCCAAAATTATATTGCAATATCGGGTCCTAGGCGCACAGAGGCAATGTTAGACATGCCATTCTCCCTATTCAAGGTCAAAGAATACCATCACAATGATTTTGAAGCTGTTATTTTCAGATAAATTGTTAACATAGTTCTGCTTTTTACATTACATTAAATCTAAAAAAACTTTTGTAGTTTGGTAATGTAATCATACCCACTGCCCTGATTGACATGCTTCTTGAAATAATACTTTACTCAGCTCTCCGTTTTTTATTTTGTCATGGCTTTGTGAGCGATTGACGTCCTGTATTTCAGTGTATACTCAAAAGAGGAGAGAGAGAGAGAGAGAGAGAGAGAGAGAGAGAGAGAGAGAGAGAGCAGATGACCACTGGAGTGCAGACACTGTGTGTAATTGTCATATGATGACATTTCATCGGTGGTGCAGTTGTAAAAGTGTTGGATTAGAATGAATAAATGATCAGTAGGAGTGGTGGGGGCTGTCTTCAATTACAGTCAATCAAATCAGCTCCTTTCATTCCATTTAATATGCCATCTGTCAAGGTGAACTGCCAATTTTGCAATGAACAGTTGAAAAGTCTAGACCGGCTTGACAGAAAAGCTTCTCCCTGGAGGAAACCCATGTCCTCCTAGTTTGGGAGGTGCAGCGTTACAAAATTTGCATTTATAACACACCTAATAAACCACTCCACCAAGAGTTCAAAAATATTCTACTTAAGTAAAAGTACTATTACTTTGATACATTTTTACTTAAGTAAAAGTAAAACGTAGCTAATTTAAAATGTACTCAGAGTAAATGTTACTTAAAGGGGGGTCATGTCTCGATTGTTGATTATTTATCTACAAACAGGAGCTAATACTTGAGCTGAAATTGCATGCCCATATAGCTAAAAATAAACAGGTGGTAACTCCGTTAGTCTCGCCATAACAGTCAATGACCAAAGTATTCATCCTAAGACGCCAAGGGCTTTCTAACGCTAAGAAAATTGACGAGAAAGGCCATTGACCAAGCTGCAATTTTTGACGAGTTGGTTTTGACGAGTTGGGAATGAGAACTTGTTGAAACAAAACGTATGCACTCTCACTCTTTGGAACAGGACAACGTTAGTAACATGTTTTTACTCAGTAACGGATGAGTGCAATACTTAACTTACAAAACATACTTGAGTAAATATAAAGTTACAGATTTTAAAAACTACTTAAAAAACTAGGAGTACACCAAAAAACTTTTGGTAATTGGTTAATTTCCACCTCTTTAAACCACCAAGGTTAAGCATAAACTAAAGTGGCATAGATGATATCGGGTACAGTAAGTCTATGTTTAGTGCACCTTTGCCTAAAGCTTGGAAAACTGCCACATGCCTGCGTCTGTGCTAAGATTTTAAGATGTGGTTTAGGCTGGCAGAGATGCTAGCACAATATTTGGTTTTATTTGACCAATTGAAATTGAGCCCTCACAACTATTTTGGAGTGTCACGGTTCGCGGCCGTGCCCGCGCTGGGAGGCGCGCATCGGGAGGATCAGCACCGGACAGCGCCCCGGGGCCATCCTCAGCGCC
>JAODOY010004401.1:0-10965 GCA_025399855.1 Forbesichthys papilliferus
ACTCTCCACTCTGCTTCACCTGGTCTGAGGAGCTGCCCAGCCTCTCCATCTGTTGCCCTTATATGCCGGCAGCAATTTAGCTAAATTAGACTGTAATGCACAGGGATTTCAGTTGTTGTTATGTTTTGTCTTCAAATTAAAAATTTAAAAAATTGAAAAAAATTGAAAAAAATAAATAAAAATAAAAATATATTAAAAAATAAATAAATAATTGGTAATACTATATTTAATTTATGCTAATAGAACCTCCTAAATAATTCATAGTGGTCCTTTAAAACATATAGGAGTGCAGACAAAAATGTATGGTTTAACTGCAATATCAATTAATTATTTTAATCAATGTAAGAATATTACTTAGTATTAAGTGAAGAAGCATATTGTATCCAGTATATCCTGTGTAACTTACAGTGGCCTTTGTAGAGAGTAGTTTCAATACTCATGAGAGACTGAGACAGGTTCATCCTTTTTAATTATAATGTACTTACAATGTTGTTAAATATTTCATAGGAGATCCAATGGGTTAATAAAACTTGTTATTACTTAGGACTGAGCCAGATAATGTAAAGTGAAACACTTGAATTTACCCATGTTATTACTATGGTACAGCGACAAACCACCACATTGTGCGTGCTCAAAAAAATTATCCAGTACATCGACACAGCCCTGGCTCTGTAAATAGGAACACAAACAAAGTGGCAAACACCTCTCACAACAGTGGTCTTGGTTTTGCAATGTGCTTCAATTTGTGGGGAGGAGCTTCTGAGGGAGTTTGATTTGAGCTATAAGCCCAATGTATAGCACTGTATGTATGGCCTCACAGCAAGAAGGTCCCAGGTTCGAACCCCGGTCGTACCGGCCTTTCTGTGTGAAGTTTGAATGTTCTCTCCGTGTCTGCGTGGGTTTTCTCCATGTGCTCCGGAAATAATTTTGAATATACGTGTGTTGGGGACAGTGCCAAAGAAGTGGCAGACTGGGGTGGTGGTTCTCCTCTTTAAAAAGAGGGACCAGAGAGTGTGTGCCAATTAGAGGGATATCACACTACTCAGCCTCTCTGGTAAAGTGTACTCTAAGGTGCTGAAAAGGAGGGTTTGGCTGATTGTCGAATCTCAGATTGAAAAACAACAATGCGGATTCAGTCCTGGTTGTGGAACAACAGACCAGCTCTTTACTCTTGCAAGGATCCTGGAGGGGACCTGGGAGTATGCCCTTCCGGTCTACATGTGTTTTGTGGATCTGGAGAAGGCGTATGACCGGGTTGCCTGGGAGATAATGTACAGTATTGCATTTTGGGGGAGGAATTTTACTGTATTTTACTGTAGGTAGTGTATTTTTGACCATCCCAGCACCTGCTGCTAGTTCGTTGCCTTCAATACGTTTGCACGTACCAGCCCTTCTCCTGCTTCATGGAAGATTCCTCTCGACGATTCGTCTACCTTGCAGCCTCATCTACCTGTTGCGATCGTCTACCCTACAGTCCTGTCAGTTTCACCAACTCTGCTCCAAATTCGTCTGCCTCGCTGCTCGTCCCCACCGTCCCGCCGGCCTTCCCACACCTTGACGCCTAATCAAAGCCGACAGCCTCAGCTGTCTTGTTGTTTGTTCCCACGAACCCAACTGCCATGCTACTCGTCACCGCTGTTACTCTGGCCTCTCCACACTCGACGACCAGCTCGATTACCCACCAGCCCGACAGCTCTGTTCGCTACAACTATCAACCGCCAGCCGGCGTGCTACACACCTGCTTTGCTTTGGTATTCCTCTTGCTTGTTCTATTATCATTATTAAAGACGTTTTATATTGATCCCCTCTGTCTACTGCCTCTACTTCCCGCGATTGGGTTCCCCTCTCCCGGGCCGTACCCTGACACACGCTTTGACATCTATGAGGATACGGTTATATGGCCAAATACAGGAGAGAGGCAATGCACCAGGAATTGGAGAGCACAGACACATGGATGGACATGAATGGGCATTTCATAGCTGCACTGCCCATAAGTCTTATTCAGGTTAAAGGTTAATTAAGGACCACAAGAAATATTTTTGTTGTTAATATTTATGCTTGGTCTGTTTGGCAAGATGGTTGCATGTCGCATTTAGAGGCAACATGCAAGGTTTGTTTGCGTGTTTGTGGAAACCTAGTGCACAGTAGGCCTGAAGATCAAGCGTTTTGATAAACTAAAACTATTTGTGTTAGTAGCAGCCTACAAATCAGTAAAATATGTAGATATTCATTGACAACAGTATGTTTTATAAAAAAAGACAGCCATTTCTTGGTGGTGTTATGGGGCACGGGCGGACTGGCCATTGACAGGCTGTACTTTAGTATGCATTTTGTGTGCGTGTGTATATGTGATGTTAACATATAGTAGTCTATGCCTATAGGTATTCGTTAAGGTTTTGCGCACCAGTTTGTCTGCTCGCTATAGGCCCAGCCACTTCAAATGCGCTTTGATAAACCCCCGATCACACAGAGATGCCTGTGCCATAGAGAATGGCTGCCTGGCTGGGCCAACTGTCACATTGACAAACAGTGCCACTTCGCGCCTTGAAAAATTACGAGTATTTTAACTTTTATGCTTGTTTAAAAAACGAACACAAAAAAACGCGAAGAGCGGCGCCAGAAAATAGTGTATGCCAGGCGCGGCATACCATAGAAAAACAATGGTTTTGCAGCGGATGCATTTCTAGCGATGCGTCTCTGTATGATCGGCAGTGTTGCCAAATTTTTCCCAATGAAAGTAGCTAGCACTAGTGCCATTTGCATATTGTTGACGTCATCGCGTAATAATTTGAATTCTCCCGGCCCACCACACACACAATCACAAGTAACTAGCTATCTAAACACGTCACAAGAGGAGAGGGAGAGAATCCGGCGCTGCCAGACTTTGATTAATCTAAGCAGCATATGATAATACATTACAAAAGCTTTTTAGAAAAAAAGTCGCTAAGAGGGTCTGAAAAGTCACTAAACCTAGCAACAAATTTGCTAAGTTGGCAACACTGATGATCAGTGTCACCACAACAACTCAAAAGTTGCCTATGATAATCAGTGTCACCACAACTCAAATGTTGCTTATGGAACCATAGGAAACTTTTGAGTTGTTGTGGTGACACTGAAGGCCCAGTGTCAAGGGTCACGGTTCGCTATTGTGTGGCAGTCATTCAGTGCATTTACATGGAATTGGTTATGAGGCTTATCCTGGTTTTGATCATATTCGGGATATGGTGTTAACATGACCACAGAGAAATCAGGTTAATCGTATCCCCGTATAAAGGTTCATGATATACAGTATCCTGGTTACTAACTAGTGGTCTATTTAGGCCGTCATACGTTTACAAAACCAAGCGAATATTTTACCTGCCATTTCTGGTAGCTGTGTAAGAAATAATCTTCACTGTAATACTGATAAAAAAGAGGCCACTCATAATTTTCAGTGGAAGACGGGAGCGGTAGAGAATATAGTAAACATGTTCTCCAGTTTGACCGGTGTATCAGATGGTTCAGGCGGCAAGCCGTCTAACGTAATACTGTGTAGTAGTATATTCAATTATTTTATGACCATAAAACAAATATGTTTTGTTATCGCTCCAGCAGTGAGACGCTTTCGTTGCCATTGTTTGTTTCTGTTACATTCCTATGAATATCTCAGGATGAGGTGTATACCTGGAACAGTATCCTGGTTTTATTCAAAGTACTCCACCTACTTAGAAAGAAGTAGGTGGAGTACTTTGAAATCCCATGTTGATGTCACCATTTTTAATTTCTCATAAAATGTCATTTTTAATGTTCTTTAATGAAAAATTCTAAACATCTGCAATCACCCTCCACCCCTGCTGAGAACCTGTCCTGGATGAACTCATCATAAAATCTCAATCCTCTACCTGTCAACTTGATCCCATAAATAATAATAATACACTATATTTATACAGTTACAAATATTTGAACAAAGGATGAAGGGAACAAATTAAATTAAATTTCGCTCTGATAACTGTACTGGGTGTGAGAGATTCGGATAGGGAGGGTGTTCATCCATTAGAAGGGAGGGGTGTTAGCCTATAAAGACGGTCCTATGTGTATCTGTCATGGAAGGTTGGAAGATGTCTGACATTACAAGAATCCAGGCTATGTCCATGCTAAATCAGACCGCGGTCAGACATCGACTATTTTCCTGACTTGCAATGTAGGCTGCACTCAGAAAAAGCGTAAACTTGTATAGAATGCAAATACCGCCGCCGGACTTGCTAGCGGAAAACTGGATGCTCGAAAATATACGTGAGCGGGGCTATCATTTCAAGAAGCGAGGTGACTTTTTATTCAAAGGAAAACGTGTGTGTTTGACTATCATGGACTGGGAGATTCTTCAGCAAATTGTGATTTAAAAGAATAGGACTGCTGAAGCCATTATGTGTCATAGCTGGAAAAGTGTATGTCAAGTTAAAGGTCCGGTCCGTTATCGGCTTAAATGCTATAGAGGGGTATTACCACTATCGGGGCTATATACAAGTTGTGAAGACTATGTTCCCCTGCTGAAAGTGTCTAAAGAATAATGGCTTCCACATGGAGGAGCATTGTGCGCATACGCTGTGCCATATTCCAAGATCTCTGAACTACCCCGAAAGTTCTGTAGCCATGCCTACACCCCACCCCTAAGGGATATAAGGCTGGTTGCAGAGGCGGGCTTCATTCACAACTCCTTATAGCTCTACAATGGACTTTGCTAATGAGATTGCATACATAGATAATGACTCACCGCTATTTTCAGAGATATTGGGGCTAGCGACATCCCCGTCATCACCTCCACTGTTTTACTTGGGATCGTCGGACCCTCCTGAAGAAGCTGCTAATCAGGGAGGCATGCCAGCCGCAACGCTTTCCATCGAGGACATGCACGATGGGCTTCTTACCAACTCCTTCATAACAGCTCTGAAGCAGATTGTGGCGTTCTTCCTGCAGGATCTGATCACCACCCATCGAAGCGAACTATGTAACGGTTGTATTACTAACCACCCCAGTCAGATGGAGCATCCCTGTCTATATGATCCTCCTGTATACTATTTCCCCAGCTATTTTAATGAGTTGATGTACCGAATGTGGAACCCCCTCTTTATCCCTGCAGGGCTGCATGTTTTGGAGTCATTGGGTGTAATCGCGTCAAAGTGTAGAGTGCAAGGAGCTACAGAGGCCATACTGCACGATTTGAAAGACAGTGCATATATTCTACTAAATGTCAGGGAGATTCTTGATTCGCACGACGCTCCTCTACTGGGCAAGGAGGTTGCGGAGGTGATGAGTTACTGGAAAGGTGCCTGGAAAAAAAATAGGAACTTTTTAAGAAAAGCGTTGGATGCTTTTGCCTGACGAGGCATCAATGTGTTGGTGCCAATCATTGAAAAACAAGTGCCAGAGGGGTCGCACAAACGATCTCCGAATACTGTAGGAAAATTGGAAATACTGATGGCTCATATAAGATCATGTACTTTGTGGAGTGATTATGTAGAATGGTTTGCAGGTGTTGAGAATATTGTGGATATTATCCTAAATAAATTGATTGTAAATAATGCTAATTTTCAAATGTCACATGTACTATGTTTTTATACACTAATAGTTGACGCGGCTATTGTTAAAAGAAAAACACGTAAAAGTTTTAATGTCAGACGTGTTATAACGAGAACCAATTATATAGCACGAAGACATCATGGTGTTAAGGCTTTAGCCGATCTGATGAATAAACTATGAATTTTTTCTGATACATTGTGTATGATATATTTACGCTCAATAAAATGTGTTTTTTAATCTTAAATCTGAGGTGTTCTGACTGATTAATTTCATAAACATGGAAGGACAGATAGGGTCGGACGCATTGTTACAGGACATGTATTACACAGCAAAAAACCCCAGCTCTTACGGTGGTGTTACTCGATTGCGCAAGGGGGTGGAAACGGCACAAGAAAGTAGAATAAAACTGGAAAAAGGTTACAACATGGCTATCCGGAGAAGAAAGCTATACACTTCATACACCCGCCGGGTACATTTTCCGCGGAATAGGGTTTTTGTGTTGAAACCATTACTATTATTTCAGGCTGATCTATGCGACATGCAAATGTTGAGTGATGTGAACGACAATTTTAAATATATGCTTACAGTTATAGATGTTTTTAAAAAATGGCTTATGTATGACAGCTAAAAAATAAAATGGGGAACACAATTACATGTGCATTCACTAGCGTTATAGAGGAGAGTGAAAAAAGGTAATGAGTTCTTCAACACTACATTTGCAGCGCTTATGAAAAAGCATAAAATAATACACTATGCAACGTCTAGTGAAATAAAGGAATCGGTGATAGAGCGTTTTAATCGAACACTCAAATCGTGGATGTGGCGGTTTTTTACAGCTAAATACACCAAACGTCAATACATAGAAGTGCTTGCCGATTTTGTTCATAGTTATAACCATAGCTTTCACCATAGCATTAAAATGCAGCCAATTCAAGTATCAGCCCTGAATGTGCAAGAAGTATTTTACAACTTATATGGTTCAATACCTCTCAAAACTATGAATGAATTAAATATGAAATTTAACATTAACGATACAGTAAGGATCTTTGTAACAGTCTTTGATAAGAAATACGAGCAGTCCTACACAGATGAATTGTTTACAGTCGTTGAAAGAATACCTCGTACACCGCCTGTTTATAAATTAAAGGATTTTGATGGGGAGATCGTGGAAGGATCATTTTATGAGCAAGAGATACAGAAAGTTGCTGTGTCACCCGACACGATATATCATGTGGAGAAGGTTTTACAGACGAAAACATGCAACGGTCAGAAGTATATTCTAGTTCAATGGAAAGGCTAACCTGAAAAATATCATTTGTGGGTCCTATTGACTTCGGTGCAGAACATTTGACAGCGGCTATAGCTATGGATCACGCATTTTATGTATGTTCAAAAATAATACAGCCTCCTCCTTCACTATTGATCTTAGCCGACCACTTGATCTAACAGGGTATTGGGAAGTCGGCTTCAGCGAGATCACGTACCCTCATACATGGTTTAACATACCGGCAAGCGGTAATCATTTTTACTTGTTAATTACTGATCCCCCCAAGAGGGGCGTCGTGCTAAGGGATGCGGAGGGGATATCACCGCAGCCTCCCAATAAGTATGTAGGCCGCTATGACACTATACATGATGTGCTCAAGGAGCTAAATACCGCTGCTACGGAGAGGTTTTCAGCTTAGTAAGCCCCATATAAAAAACGCTGCTAAAAATATTGCTACAGATGTATTCAGTGCCGCAATAGCTAAGACATCAAAGCCTCTTGACCAGGGACAAGACGGATCAGGCCTAATGGTCCTATCACGTCTTCCCCTGAAACGCCCTCCGGGAAAGAGATGCCCACCCGCCACTAAAAACCAATGCGCAGAGGCTAAGAATCACTAAAAACGTAGAACTGTCAGTAAGAAGCACACCGCTGTAAAGAGAGGAGACATATTCTAGCATGGCTCTCTTACACCACAAATCGCATGAGAGCAATAAATCGGAGCTAGATCTTTTTACAGTGCCTATGACACAGCTATCTATAGAAAGGTCGACATATGTGGAAATAATGCCTATGTCGGCCCTTACGGACTTGAGCCTCCTTGAATTCGTCATCCCCGGGGACGGAAATTCCTACTATCTGAATTCAACGATGCTGCATATAAGACTTAAAATTATCGATGAAGATGGCACCGCATTGGCTAACGATGCGCGCGTAGGGATTTTCAACTATCCAGCATGTTAATTTTCCCAATGCAATGTTACATTAGGCGATCGTATGATTAGCCAATCGACCGCTACACATCCATATAGGGCTATTATCGAGACGCTCCTTAATTGCACCCCACAGATTCTAGACAGTCAATTCCGCGCAGGGTTGTTTATTAAAGACGCTGCAGGGTTTTTAGACGCAATATTGGGTGTGGAGAACCTGGGGCTAAATAAACGGACTCTGGCTAGGGCTAATTCAAATGAGTTTCATGTACTAGGACATAGTAATATTTTCTTTAGCGATCGGCTGTTACTCAATGGGGTTGATTTAAAAGTCAACTTACAAGAGCCAAGGATGACTTCAGCCTAATGTGCGCGAATAATGACGCTTCAGTTTTACAATATGTTTTGGCGTTAGAGAGACATTCCCCCTCACAACATTTAAGACTATCTCGCAAAGTACAATAATTAAATCTTTTGAGCAATGTGTCAATATGTTCCGACGCGCTTGAGGTCCTGCAGACACCAAGGCTGATAATATTGGTAAATTTCTTTTAACACACACAGACATGATTTGTAATGTTTCATACGTATATACACAATAGTGTCCTCCCCGGGAATATCTTGGCACGCAGTTGGAGGTCATCTGAACATCGTGGCATGAGGTCAACCAATAAGTACGCATGAGGGTGCTTGAGACGTGCATAATGCTCCATAAAAAACATTTTTTTATCCGGTCATATTTGATGCGCGAGTGTACGTGCTTGAAGGCGGTCTCTGGGGTTCTTAAATAAGACAATGTAGTTGCTGTTAAGGGTAATGGTATGACTATATTTACCTTGTTGAAATACATTCTGCATCAGATATAGAACACTTATATTGTGATGATGTCTGTATTGGGTGAAAAGCTTGACAATCTCTGGATTCTCCGAAGCTGTTTTCATTACATCGTCTAAAATAACCAAATGATTCATACTCAAATAAAAGTTTATTGTCACAGAATGAATCAGGTATGCCTTTAACAAAGGTGATTTTTATTATTTTTCTCAACTCATCATACTTGGTAACAAGTGTAAATCCACACTATATTGGTAGGTAGGTACAGAGTCAAATACTTCAGCACAATTTGAAAGTAAATTCTTTACAAAAAAATGTTTTCTCTGACCCGCTCAGGCCTACGACCAAACAAGAAAAAGTGGTTATAAACCTTAAATCAATCTCAATTTCAGAACCATGCAACACTTTTTTCCCCCTTTCCTCTTTATTTACAACTCTTAATAGCCGAAAGGCACTGTTTTATCTCCAGGGAGCAATCGATGTTTGTCACCACACAAAATATTTTATTCACTGACATATTTGTCATTTGCAATGTATTTTTATTCCACCTGATCGAGAGCTGCTATGTTCCTTCTCTGTAGAAGGATTGTCAATGAAATTTTCAACCAGATCCCACACTGCGTCAAAATTAATTCGGACATTTTTCTCATAGGTCTGCGTTATCCCTTTAGCTTTCAACACTGTTTTCCCACCCCGAGATTTATATGCATAGCGTTTTGGTCCAGAAGAGCACCATTCTGCTATAACGTCACCACCCAGCTCATCCGTTAAGTCAACCAAAAGATTCCTCAGAGGTAGATTGACATTATCCCCCCTCTTTAAAATGTAGACAATGCTATCGGTGTCGTGATACAAAACCCTCTCACAAAGTATCTCCATAACTTCAAGTAGCTTAAGACGGCCATACGCTGTCGTGAAAGAGCCAATGAACACAATCACATTGCCTGGAGGGATCACGTATTTGGAACTGTAACGCCATTGAATCATAACAACCTCAACTGTGGTAAAATCTTTTGACATCATATTTATTAATAAATAAGTATTGATAGAATTTCTGAGAATCCCTTACAAGCATAACTGATAGAAGGTCTGAAATCTGAAAAAAAATTGCCCCATAGGGAGGTTAAACATATTTTAGCGACCTGTCTTTTTTCTAGGTTAAGCATGATTAAGCATCGCTAGGTTAAGCATGATCGAGCAGTACCCCCTGCAACTCATGGTACATTCTAATGTACTCCTCACGCTCCGCCTCCCTCTGGACGTTCGGCGGATAACCAGAAGATTCTTGCTTTCCCTTGATAAAGGTATACATAATATTCCGTTAAAAGGGTATTGGTCTGCTTAAATGTAATGTTACAGTACGGCTACAAGCTCGTGAAGTAAACATAGTGGATTGATTCATCAGCCTTGGCAGTGCATCTGAGGTGTATTGCATTTACTCTACCTCCGTAAAGGCTTGTGTGAGGGTTGAACGGCGTCGGGGGTCAAACTCATTCAAAAATGCCACAACGGTGTCGTCAGTCTTTTTAAGACGAGTCCACTCATGCTCCCCGATGGTTGTGACTTCCAGATTATGCTCTGACTGCAGATAAAATAATGATAGATGATGATTTTTGGAGAGGCGACGACCTGTTCAACACTGGTAAATACAAGTGCCCTCCGTCTAGACATGAGTTTATTTATACGGCCAGCAGGGGGTTTCAATGTCTCAGCTGGTGGCACAGGAAACGCAGACAGGACCACAGGTGGTGGAGTTGGTGGCACAGGCAGATCGGATAGGTCCACAGGGGTTGGCGACACAAACAGATCGGATAGGTCCACAGGCGGTGGTGTTGGTGGCCCAGGCAGACCAGATTGACCCACTGGGGTTAGTGTTAATGAGGAGGAGTTGTCGGGGTTAAAGGCAGTATTTCTAGAGCCTCTAAAATTAAAAAAGAAAAGAAACCATAGACTATGAAATGTTCACACCACACTATAAATAACCATATAAATATGGACTCCTTAAATAAACAAACAATAGAATAGTCTGTTAGCTCTGTACTCCATCACTACATTCTAAACATGTAAACCCTATTTAAAAACGTACTGCATATACTAGAAATACACGATTTAAAACAGCATATTCTATCATGATTCATTAAATGTAATTCAAGGTTTCTCCGTGGGGCCTTATAAACCACCGGTCACAGCCACCCCCACACACAATAGCAGGGCCACGGCTTCGTGTATATTTTTACCCGCAATACATTCTAAAAATGTAAAACATATTGTAAGGGGTTACTTGGCAACTATTGCGTGCGTATCAATCAATCAATCTTTATTTATATAGCACTTTTCATACAAATTCATGTAACACAAAGTGCTTCACACTACGTC
>JAODOY010004402.1:0-10964 GCA_025399855.1 Forbesichthys papilliferus
AAATGTTGCCAAACCATTGATTTCTTCGGCATATTTCACCCTTTAGTTTCTCTACAGCCACGTGGAAAGTAGAGTGCCCAGTGAGGTGACTTGGATGTGGCTGCACATGTAATGAGTCATTAAAACCAGCTATAGGCCTACTCATTATTTAGAAAATATAATAAACAATATTGTTCTTCTTTTCTATCTAGCAGACGAAATGTATTGTAGTGTAGCCTATTTGCAACATCAAAGTAAAAAATAAAAAAAAATAAAAAAACTAAGCTTCCGAATACTGATTTAAGATTCGAATACCAATTTAATGAACGAATACTTAAAAATTTGAATTATCCGGGCCAGCCCTAGGGTGCGCCATATCCGATATGGTGCGGCTATAAGCTGCGGGAAGTGTGTGACTTATTCTGTTGTGTTAGCAATAGAGGCTTGATGAACGCTACGCTTGACCGCTGTGTGAAGTGGATTATGCGCGATATTGAAGCTAACGATGGAAATTTCATGATTACCCATGGGTTCACATCATCAGCGAATATGAGGGAAGCATTTAGCGTGGACCGCTGTAAACCTAGAGGTTTCCTTATGGTTAGCCATTGTAGAAACATCTATAAGCTGACTTGCCCCTGCAATACACCGGTTCATGCTATGGAACGAGCGCTATTATACCAACCAGTTGTAGGGCTGTGCAGGGAGGATTTCACTACGTTGCGAAACGTCTTTGCTGAAATAAAAACGCCGTTCATAGACAACCCGCAGCCGGCTTTACAGCCATGGTCTTTAGAAGTTGTCATTGATGGCCCAACAGATCGCTACGGTAAGGGGATGCAGTCATCCGTAAGGTTGCGGGAGATAGCGAGAATCTACACCCACACATAGACGTCGCGTAACAAGCGCGCTCCTATCCGCAGATAGTAAGGTGTGTCTGAGGGGTTAGGTGTCAGAACCTGTGTGTGTGTGTGTGTGTGTGTGTGTGTGTGTGGGGGGGGGGGGGCGTAACTCAGAGTCTCGCTATAAAAACAACCCCAAAGGAAACAGCAAGCACGCTTGCAGACCCCCCGAGCATACATTAAGGATTTTACCGCGATCAATACGAGCTATAAGCAGAGTGACAAGACATCAACCGATGGCTGTGCTAAATGAGATATCTGTATCAACGAGAATATATCCAACGAGGGACGTATTAGCGCCACCAAAGAAACGCCGCAGGGTACTGTATCGAACGCAGATACCACCGCCTGAACTTAGCAGAATCTTGGACTATGCGAAATGGCACTGTCTGGGGGTATACCTTTTATTATCAGAAGAGTGAATTGAAATAATTTTCTAGAGAAAATGGCTGTGAAAGAAATGTGTGTTTAAATGCTGATGACTGGGAAATCCTAAAACAAGTTGTATCTCAAGATATGAAGAAATGGACTGCTGAAGGTCTGGTTCATAGCAGCTGGCAAAGTTACTGTAAGACATACCTTCAACAAAATTTGTTGTCAAACTGACCTCTTTTTTTTTTTTTTTTGGTTGAAAAATCCCTGCAAGGTTCATGAAACATATTCTGTTTTGTTCTAGCTACATATGGTGATGGGGAATTAACTTTGGCAAAAAGAAGTGTTGAGTGTTTAGTGTCTGAATGTTTTATAACCGTTTTGAAGGTGCTAGCTGAAGATTGGTTGTGGGCCCATGAAGAACAAGCTACACATAAAAGGTTCCTATTTCAACAAGGTACAACCTTGTGCGAATCCAGTGCAATCTGTTTGGGGGTGGGGTCATGAATGAATCATTACAACTGACCCCACCCCCTAGATCGCAAGCAGTATATCAACCATGCAGAGGGCCTATGTTCACAACTTCAACAAACAAAGCAGATACATCAAACACGCCGCAATTTAGCTATGGACTCTGTTAACGAGCTGGAGCGTCTGGATATGTTCATACACACATATACCACTAAAGGATTTGGAAATAGCCGCCTATGAAGACATTTCATCAGACGCAGAACCGGATCAAGAACCCCGCACAGACTTGATCCCTCCGATGCACCCCCCATCTACGTCTGAGCTGGATGATGCTAACGACCGGAGCTGACGGAGCCGCCGGAGCCCGAGGCCTGGCCGTTGCCGCCGCTGGAGCCCGAGCCCGGGCCTGGGCCGCATCCTGATCTGGCCTCCGGGCCGCAGCCGCCCTGCGTTGGGAGTCCGCTCAAAGCCGGGGATTCCGCCGGAGCCGCCCCGCGTCAATGAGCCGCTTCACGCTGGGGGTCCATTGGAACCACCCTGCAACAGGGAGCCGCACCACACCAGGGGTCTGCCAGGACCACTCTGCAGGCGGACCACCACCACTGGCTCTGGCCGCCTGCCAGGGCTCCGCAGGGGTCCCACCCTGCCCGAGCGCCACAGGGCCCCCGTCTCTGCCACTGGCTCTGGCCGCCTCCTGGCCGCCTCCTAGGGCTCCACAAGGGAGCCCTAGGAGGCGCTAGCTAGGAGGAGGCGCTAGCTACGCATCTGGTTCGGGCGGTTTGCCGAGCCATTGGAGGGACACAATGTGAGGGCATATTGGCTGGGGACTACCGGGAAAGAGTGTGGGTTATTGTTAATGTTTTGTTGCGGTTTCATGTGCCTGTTTTCTGTACATGTTTTCTGTTCATGTTTCTACGTGATGTGTTACGTGACTGTACACGCCTTTTGTTTAAGTTATGTTTTTGAGTTTGTATTCGCGCTTTATATTCTTCTAACGTTAATTAAAGGACGAGCCTTGGGGCTCGTGGCTTTTCTGGCATCTGTATGGCTTTTCGTTCATTCGCACTCGCCTCACTACAACACAGCGTTACATTAATGAAATATGCTATACATTGTGAATTATTTTTAAAATATTAAAACATCTCAACCATAAAGAACAGTGTCTCGGATCATTTAGCCCCCATAAATATGGACATTCAAATAGAGCAGGATGATGCTTTAAAACGTGTATTATATGGTTAAGAATCCGGGGTCTTATGGCGGTGTTGAACGCCTACAGGCCTCGACAGCCAAGCTGGTCGGTAAGCCAGCCACATCTAAAACCGTGGATTGGTTATCAGGCCAGAATAGCTACACCCTACATAAACCAGCTAGGGTTAACTTCGACAGAAACAAAGTCTTTGTGATGAAACCCCTAAAACTATTTCAAGTGGATCTATGCGATATGCAAGGTTTGAGTGATGCAAATACATCAGATGCAGATACATGCTGACAGTAATAGATGTATTTACAAAAATGGCTTATGTTAGAACTTTAAAGGATAAATCAGCTTTGTTTGTCACAAAGGCCTTTGCAAGCATCTTAAACGAGAGCAAAATACCAGCTCGATTGCAAACTGATAAAGGGAAAGAGTTTCACAATAAAACCATTTGCTCAACTGATGAAGAAACATAAAATAACACACTATTCAACAGACGGTGTCATAAAAGCGTCGGTTTAACGATTTAACAGAACGCTCAAGACCCGGATGTAGAGATATTTTACAGCTAAAAACACTTAACGCTACTTAGATGTAGTCCAGGATATTATCACAGCTATCATAAAAGCATTAAAATGCAACCCCACCAAGTGACGCTGACAAACGTTAAAGAGGTATTCAACAATTTATACAGCTCAATACCACTCAGCAGTATACACCATAACCGAATAAAAACGAAATTTGTGTTAAATGATACAGTAAGGATATCTAAACACCGGGGCGTGTTTGATCAAAAGTATGAGCAAAGCTATACCAGCAAACTGTTTACGATATGCAAGAGAATTCCAAAGACCCCACCAGTGTATAAATTTAAGGATTTCGAGGGCAAGGTCATAACAGGGTCGTTATATGAACCGGAAGTGCAGAAGGTTAAAATAGATGCGGACAAGTTATATCAAGTGGAGAAGATTTTACGAACAAAAACAGTCAACCGTAAAAGTATTCTCTAGTTAGCTGGCGCGGTTGGCCTCAAAAATATAACTCTTGGGTCCTAACCAGTACAGTGCAGAACATATGACAGCCGCTATGAATCGTCCATTCTATGTAACTTTACTGAGCAACGGTAGCATGGAAACGTTTAAGGATAATAAGGCATCAAGTTTCACTATAGATCTTAACAGACCTCTGGATCTAGCCGGGAATTAGGAAGTTGGTTTGAGTGAGATAACACATCCACACACATGGTTTAACATACCAATAGGCGGTAACATTTTCAAAGTGAGAGCTACACACCCAAAGGGTAGGGATCCACCATTGGATTTTAAATCTACAAGGGCGGTAATGCTTAAAATGATTCCAGGCAGTTATGATACTATAAATCATATAGTCGACAAGTTAAATGGTTTGATATTGCAGGCTTATGAAATGGCAGTCCATTTTAAATATCACCCGCTGAAACGTAGTGTTGAAATCAAATCGAACGTATCACATGAATGTGTATATACGTTTCAACCACGCTTTGGCCCACATTCTAGGGTTTAAACACGAGTGGTTCCAGTTGAGGGATCAGTATAGCCAGGCTCCATATCCGATGAACATGCATGCGGGGAATTACAACCTGTTTGTGTACAGCGACATTGACTATCAGATTGTAGGTGATAGCTATGTACCGCTTATTCGAACCGTTAAATGTGATGGTAAATACGGGGATGTTATCACATAGGGTTATAACAAACCACAGTACGTACGCGTGCGAGACAATAGAGGTCGATGTAAAGACAGACCACAATCAGCACGTGAATTTTACTCACAGGAAAACGGCGCTCAAACTCCATTTTTCGGCCGCTAGCTATGGCAGACACCGAATTGCAATATGTCCTTCGCACAAATATTGTACAGCGATCCAAACCAGTTCATAGACTACTATGTATCACAAACGGGGCATGGTATGGCTGATGGTTTTAGGGGAGGCTCCGGTACAGTATGGACGTACAGTATACAGTATCTTCTCACGAATATTTAAATTTGTAGCCCCTCTACTGCGTAGGGGGTTTCAACTCAGCAAGCCCCACCTTAAAAATGCCGCAAAGAATATAGCTACAGATGCGTTCAATGCTGCCATCTCTAAAGCTACAACCCCGCGTGACCCAAATCAGGAAGGGTCAGGCCTTATGGTGTTGTCTAGACAGCCTCTTAAAAGGCCCTCATGGGCTAGACTAGCGCCTTATAAAAGAAGACGTACCAGAGCTAAGACCCCATCAAAACCTAGAGCTTATGGTAAGAAGCGTTCAGCTAGCAAGTAGAGGAAGAGGAGTCGAATAGGAATATTTTCTAACATGGCGCTTCTACACCACAAGTCACAAAAATGTACAAAGTCTGAACTAGACCTATTTACAGCTCCTATGACCCAACTATCGTTAGCGCGATCAAACTTTGTTGAAATACTGCCACAATCTGCTCTGGCTGATGGGTCACCAATCGATTTCGTAATTCCAGGTGATGGTGATCAATATCTAGATCTTAACAACAATCTCTTACATCTGCAACTTAAAATCACTAATGAGGATGGTACCATGCTAGCTAACGCTGCACCAGTCGGGATTATAAACTACCTAACTAGCACTCTATTTTCCCAATGCAATGTCACGTTGGGGGACCGTATGATTACCTAATCGACAGCTACGCACCCATACAGAGCGCTCATCGAAACACTGCTTAACTACACACCCCAGACGCTGGAGTCCCAGTTCAGCGCTGGACTGTTTATTAAAGATCGAGCAGGGCACATGAACGCTATGCCTGGAGGAGATAATACCGGTTTAAATGAAAGTGCTCAAGCGAGCACAAATTTTAATGAATTTCCCACCCTAAGACCAATCCATAGCGATATATTTTTCAGCGATAGGCTTCTCCTTAATGCCATAGATCTGAAAATTAAGCTCACAAGGGCTAAAGACGAGTTTTCACTGATGTGTGCTAATAACACTACGTATAAGCTACAGATATTGGGTGCCTCACTGTATATTAAAAAAGTGACAGTGGCCCCAGCAGTGCGTTTAGGCCATGCAAGAGCATTACAGCAGGCAAACGCTCTATACCCACTATCTAGAATCAATTTAAAGACATACTCACTACCGCAGGATTCAAGAGTCGCGTCGATAGATAATCTGTTTTTAGGGGTTATGTAATTCTAGGTATGGTGGATCATGCTGCATTTGTTGGGACCAGGAATTTGAACACTTTTAATTTTAACAATTATGACGTTGAACACCTTTCATTATCACATGATGGAAGATCTGGACCATCAAAACCGTTTACACCACATTTTGGTAATAAACAGACGGTGCGGGAGTTCTACAATCCGTTTTTAGCCACAGGGCGCCATCTGAAGGACCAATCACTACCCATTGATTTGGATGATTTTAACACCGGCTATAGTCTGTTTATTTTCAATCTGCATTCAGATGAGGATTTCATTTCACTATTTGCTGTGACTAAGGGCTGTCTACGACTACAACTGAGATTCAGAGTGCCCCTCCCTGAAAGAGCTACCCTTATCGTATATGTTTCGATTCTATTCTGGAGATCAATTCTGAGACAGGTTCTTGTAGATTATTATTAGAACATGAACACCGTGGAGATTGAAGCCATTATGAAGCCGAGATTGGAAGGGGTTTATAAGGGCGTGTATGCATGTTATGAATTGCCGCTAGATCATGTGTTTACAAGCAGAGCATACTTCATTGTCAACACTCGCGGCTCCCCTGGTGAACATTGGCTAGCGCTAACCCTTGAAGCTAACGATAACGCCATGTTCTATGATTCTTACTGATTTCCCCTAGATTTTGAAAACTACCCTAGCTCGATATTAAGATTTCTAACACATCATCGATCTCGTATTATATATCACAAATCCCAACTTCAGCACCCGTTATCATCGACATGCGGGCCCAACTGCATATATTACCTGTCAGAGGGCTAGGGGTTTAACTATGGAACGTGTAATGACGAACTATTGGAGCTATGAACCTGATAGAAATGATCGAATGGCTACACTCGAATGATTATGTGAAGAATATGCAACGATCGGCTATATTCCCAGCATCCTGTTATAACCAACACGCGTGTTCTTTACAAATGTTTACAGATTGTACAAAATGTATGTAAAACATGAGACACCAGGTTATAATGTATTAAACTTTTTATTTATTAAAACATATGGTTACAGCGTACTTATTTATCATCGGCCTGTGTATCTAAAAAGGATAGCCACTCTCCATTTGAATCGCCTTGGTTACCCGGTTAATTACCCCGGTTGAAGCTGTGTCGGTGCCGGTTGCATGTTTTGAAATTTAGACCTAGCTGCCTTATTTGTAATGAATGTGGTCGGTATGTTTAGATCAGCCAGTGTTTATATAAACTCGCTCCACCCTAGAGGCCTGTTTGCTTTGGGGATCTTGTAATTAGCAGTTATATAGAGGACCAAGTCCACCAAGTATTTTTGCCAGACCTGATTGTACACACCAATCTTCTCATAATCAGGCATGTCATCGTTTTCTAGTATGGCATGCATTTTCTGGTCCAATGTCTTCTCAGCATGTTCACGGATACTCTCAGAGCTGGTAGGCTTGCCGGCCAGTTCTGTGAGTTGATGTGGGGTTACCAAGTACAACTTCTTAGATGTTTTCATAACGATTAGCGTCTAACGGCGTCACTGATAGCATTGGTTATGAACGGTATCGCTATCGATAGCAAGGGCATTAGGAAGCCGCCAGACTGATATAGAATCTTGCGCTTAGCCTTCATGCTAGTATTCTTTGAGAACTGTTTAATTAATTTTTTTCATCTGCGCAAGGTCTTAAGATGTTGTGCGGTTAGCGGGACTTAACCTTTTAAAATATTTAATGCAATCTTGCATAATGATAGGATAAAATCATTCGAGCATGTTGCTAATATTTTTTCTCGTTCTCTAGACACAGTAGCAACTAGTGATCTCAACAGAGGTAAATTCCATTTAACTCGTAAAGATATTATCCTCGTTTATTTCTTAGGTAGATAGACTACCGTGTGTTCGCCTGGAAATATTTTAGCCCGCAGTCTGGACATCTCGGGGTTAGGTCCAACAATAAATACCCATAAGGTTCTTTAACAGCATCCGTATAACTCCATGAAGTATGATTTTTTTTTTATCAGGAGCTATCTGCTGTGCTGTCCTTGTTTGAAGTTTGTCTCGTGGGTTTTTAAATAATATCATATAATTTGTATTAAGACTGATAGTACAACTATATTTTCCCTGTTGAAAAACATTCTGAACCAGATACAATACACTGATATTGATGGCGTAATTGTGTAAATAGATTGGCCACCCCTAAATTATCGCAGGCATTGGTCATCACATCATCCAGAATTCTTAATTGCGTGAAGTTGTAGGAAAGAGTTCACCGTCTGAAAATATTTCCGGTATGCCTTCTATGAATTTAATTTTTAACTTTTTTTTTCAGATCGTTATAAAGAGGCTGATATGAAATATGTACCCACACAATATTTGTAGGGCTGTGATCAAACATGACATCAGAGTTTTCAAGCAAACGCTTAACAAACATTGTTTTCCGAGACCCGGAAGGGCTGGCAACTATACAAGTGCATGGTGTAATCAGGCTGGAATCAAAACCAAACTCTGTACATTCAGACATCTTTAATACAGTGCGGTTTCAATAAACATAAAATCAATACATAGCATCAGAGTAACGCTAAAACATCAATGGTTGCTCTGCATTTCAGTAGAAAAAAAACATTCAATAATAATAATACATTTTTACTTGTCTCAAAATAATAGTGTAAATGATTTCACACAATGTTTTAAAATACAAAGCAGGGTAATTATTTTCCCACAATCCAAATAAAAAAATTACTGGTAGCTTTTGTGATGGCGTATGCTTTCGGAGAGTCGATAGAAGTACTCGTTCGGATAGGTGGTTGCAGGCCGTCTGTAATGAGTCGTTTCTTACAGCCGAGGGCGCGCGGCGCTATGAGGAGACGGTCAGCTTCGCGTGATGTGGATGGTTGGGGTGACCCAGGTTGCGGCCCCCATACAACACACTTCTTAACCCCTTGCACCGGCCGGGGTGTGGGTATTACCGGGGCGTCAGTTGTTGTTGTATCCCCCGCCGATTTCTGTGAAGATATCGACGATGGTAATATGATTTTACACATGCATGCATTGTTTTAAAATATAGAAAATACTATAAAAATATGTTAGAGTCAATGCATAGGTTATCTACACACCCTCTGTCAGATGTTTTTTCTTTTTTATTGGCGGTTGGATTGCTGCAGAATAACACATATGTTAGCGACCATTTAAATCGTATTTTAGAATAAAACTTTTTACATTTGAACTTACTCAGTATGGTGTGAAATGGCGGTTGTCTGTAGTTAGAATTCGTAGGCTCGGGTTTCACAACCACCGATTTTGCTGTTAAGAATTAATTACATCATGTTAAATATAGGGGGTAAAACCATCGATATAACATATCCAGCCAAATAATGTTTATCTTACCATGAATAGCATCAGCAAAATCGTCCCATCCATCGAGTGAATCGTCACTAATATAGATAGCGTTGTCTGTTTAAATAAAAAAGGAAAATTAAAAATCAAAAATAAAATTATTATATTGGCTATGTTATATTGGTGATGTGCGCATCTCTGCTAACTGCTAATGGTGAGCTGGTCCATTATGACAGTTCGGTGGTGACTTCCGGGGGTGTGTCTAGGCGGCCGCAGTCCGTAGCAGTTATATAACTAGTGTAATACACATACAGCTAGACCCATAGCCATAGCACCACACATGCAAATTTTAACCTAACACTTCATTTATATTGCGGAAATAAAAAACATTTAGTAGCAGTCAGACCATTCGCGCTGAAAACAATGTAACCCCGTATGGATTCGTATTGTTGCGCAGGCGTTTTGATATGTAAATCCGCTGTATTTCGCACAGATAGCTGTACAGCATGGTAAAATCGGGTCGTGTTATTTCTATCACATTTGTAGAATTACATCCATAAGACCTCCATTGTGGGTGGTTGCGTATGGTTTCGCTGCTCACTATAGTTATCCCTGCTCATATGGATCAACCTGTTTTTACATGAACAACTGTCCACCGTGTATGTGGTTGCGCTTGAGTTTTTCAGCAGTGATCCATTCTGCGTATGTTGTTGGATTGTGGAGGAAATTGTGTTATCTTGATACACGGTTAAACATATCCATGTAATCCATGCAGTTTAGAGTGATGTTTGGTATTTGCATTTCGTTGAAATCTGGCATTGTGTGGTTTTGTTTTTTGTTTTTTGTTTTTTTACCGTGTAAAGCAATACTTCCTTGTTCACGAAAGTATAACATAGCTTGTTGTAATCTGACAGAGTGAAACAGTTGTGACCTGTCATCCCAGACAATTTTTCCTGCAGTTGTAGATGCTTTTTAAAATATTTCACACTTGTAGATATTCTACAATCTCTGCTACACAAGCGGCGTCGGCTGGTCTACCCTCTATTGCTAAGACAACAGAATGTGTCAAACGCTCCCGCTGCTTATAGCCTCACCATATCTGTTATGGCACACCCATCTGTAAGACGGATATGTGGCTTCAAAGAACAACAGACACTCCGTTTGAGGATGCCCCGCAGATGCTCAATAGGGTTTAGGTCTGGAGACATGCTTGGCCAGTCTATCACCTTTACCCTAAACTTCTTTACCAAGGCAGTGGTCATCTTGGAGGTGTGTTTAAAGGTCGTTATCATGTTGGAGTAGTGCCCTGCGACCCAGTCTCCTAAGAGAGGGGATCATGCTCTGCTTCAGTATGTCACAGTATATGTTGGCATTCATGGTTCCCTCAATGAACTGTAGCCACACATGTCTTTGTACTCCTCGCCTGGTTTCTGCCATACACGCTTGACACCATCTGAACTAAATAAGTTGATCTTGGTCTCATCAGACCACAGGACATGGTTCCAGTATTCCATGTCCTTAGTCTGCTTGTCTTCAG
>JAODOY010004403.1:0-10963 GCA_025399855.1 Forbesichthys papilliferus
TGACTTCATGTTCGTCATATAGGCCATTGAGCCTCCTTAATGTGGATGTAAAGGTGCTTGCAAAGCTGCTAGCACAGCGCCTGGAGACGGTCCTACCAGATGTCATATCAGAGGAACAAACTGGCCTTATCAAGGGGAGACACTCGTTTTTTAACATTCGGACTTTGTTAAATATAATTTATTCCAAGCAAGTCTCGGAGTATCCTGAGCTTGTAATTTCGCTTGATGCGGAAAAGGCCTTTGATAGAATTGAGAGGCCATATCTATTTGCCGTTCTCAAGAAATATGGGTTTGAGGACAAGTTTTGCTCTGTCTCCTGTACGCACTAATGACATCGGTTCCAAATATTTTGCCTTAGGACATGGCACTAGGCAGGGATGTCCTCTGTCACCGCTGCTGTTTGCCATTGCAATTGAACCCCTTTCTGTGGCCCTGCGAGCGTCGCCCATGTTTCAGGGTGGTTTCACGTGAAGGGGTTGATCACAGGCTGTCACTGTATAGATGATTTGCTACTTTATGTGAGTAATCCTGCTGTTTGCCTGCCCTCTATCCTATCTATTTTGGACATATTCAGTTCTTTCTCAGGTTACAAGTTAAATCTCCAGAAAAGCGAAATGCTTTCCAATAAACCCGGCGGCACTCCAGCTACGACAACCTGACTTGCCTTTCAAACTCAGCCACTCTGGCTTAGTTATCTTGGAGTAAATGTGACTTGTTCATTTCAGTCTCTTTTCACCTCAAACCTTGCGCCTCTTCTCACACAGATGAAGTCTGATTTCCAGAGGTGGGCTAGTTTACCCCTTACACTTATAGGGAGAATCAATGCAGTGAAAATTAACAGTTTGCCTAAATTCCTTTATGTTTTTCATTGTATTCCCTTGTTTATACCAAAATCTTTTTTAAGTCAATTGACCAGGACATCTCTTCATTCATTTGGGCCGGAAAGGCACCCAGGGTAAAAAAATCTCTGCTTCAATGGTGTAGAGTTGGAGGAGGACTGGCATTACCTAACTTCCTTTATTACTACTGGGCTGCCAATTTTAAAAAACTCCCATTCTTGCTACATGCTTCAGACTTGTCATGGTGCCATCTTGAATCACGGTCCTGCATCTCTACCTTGCTCTGTTCTTCTCTTCCAATATCCCCATCTCGCTATACTGGCAACCCGGTGGTGCTCTCCACCCTTAAAATCTTGTACCAGTTTCGACACCATTTTCAATTTGCCTCTGCCTCCACATTGAGCCCTATTGATAGGAACCACGCATTCCCCCCATCCATAGTGGATACTGCCTTCTCCCAGTGGGACAGGAAGGGCATTGGGACCTTCCAGGACATGTATGGAGACAAAGGTTTTGTTAGCTTCCCCAATCTTGTCTCGAAGTGCTCTCTGCCTCCATCACACTTTTTCCGCTCCCTTCAGGTACAGCATTTTGCTTCTTCTTAGTTCCCTGATTTCCCCGCCTCATCCCCAGGTCAACCCTGGGACACTGTGCTGCCTCTGCTGCCCTGTCAGAGGGGGTTGATATCCCACATCTACACATGCATTATGTCCATGTCCCAGGGCTACACGGTGGCCCAGTGGATAGCACTGTGGCCTCACACGTAAGGATGCGGCCCAGCGGCAAAGGGATCTGGCGGGTGCTGCTGCGGCAGGGAAAGCCCAGCAGATGAGGAGGCCGGCTGGAGTTGTTGCAGCCCAGCAGAGGAGACATGGAGCAGCGTGAAGAGCCCAGCAGAGGAGACATGGAGCGGCTGCGGCGGCGTCATGGAGTGGCTGCGACACAGTGGAGAAGACAGGAAGTGGCTGCGGCCCAGGGGCAGGAACATGTACGGGGGATGAAATGGGCACTTGGGCCTTAACTAAGGCTGGTTTTGGGGCCTGAACAAAGGCTGGGGCCTGAACTAAGGCTGGCTCTGGCCTCTACTAAGGTATGCTCGGGAGCTGCCGTCTTGGCCAAACGGGGCTCTGGAGCAGGGAACAGGAGCCAAAACAAAAACGGGTTCTACGGCAGATGAAACAGATGGTGCAAGAGCCAAATCACAAACAGCCTCGGGGTGTGGCGGCACAACACAAAATGCCTAAGCGGGTGGCGGGGAGACATCTACAGAAGGCGCAAGGGCAAAATCGGGTACAGAAGGCAACAGGGGAGAGGCCCTCCCGGTACCGGGACGAGGAACCTTCTTCCTGCCCCTTGAACCGCGCTTAGCCATGGGGGATCGTCTTATGGTTAACCGGGTCCCCCAGTATGGCGACTGTTTCAGGTCCTTCAGGGCTGAAGCAGGGTGACTGCTAGCCAACCCGACGTTAGCGGGAGCGACCGGACCAACCCACAGGCAACCGACCCTAACGCTAGCCAGTTGGAGTGCAGGGCTTGGCTGTGAGCCAGCAGCCTGGGGTGCAGGAGAGGACTGGGAGCTAGCGGCCCTATTGCTGGCTGCCTGGGGTGCTGTGCTAGGTGGGAAGCCAGCGGACCCACTGCTAGCTACCTGGGGTACGGGATGTGGCTTGAGGCTAACAGGCCTACTGCTAGCTACCTGTGGCACGGGACATAGCTTGGGGCTAGCAGGGCATGGGTGGGGGCTAGCGGCCCGATCGCTAGCTGCCTGGGGTGCAGGGCATGGCCGGGGGCTAGCGGGCCTACCACTAGCTACCGGGGGTGCAGGACGTGGCAGGAAGCTAGCGGGCCTACCACTGGCTACCAGGGGCGCCAGTTATGGCGGGGAATTAGTGGCCCTATCGCTAGTTGCCTGGGGGCTAGGGACAGGTAACAGGCTTCTCCTCAGCCTGGCCAGCGCTACCCGCATGCGGACGACCTCAGGGACCCGTCTGAGCTCTGGCCTGGTGGACAGGGTACGGTCCATGAGGGCTATGGCTGCCAGTCTACGCTCCGGGTCCATGGCATGAGTATGGTAGTGTCTGCTGGGTCCATGATGAGGTCAGATTATTTTGGCACGCGAAGCAGGCAGGGTGGACCCAAATGCAGACAAGGTATTCACGAAACAGGTTTATTCTCCACGGGCAGAAATTAAAAACAGGGCTGACAGCAAACAATAATCCAACAAGGACAACAAACCACCATGGGGCACAGCCAATGAGGGGCAGGTGAAATCAATAATAATCAACAGGGGCAAGACTCCGAGTCTTGGAAACAGGGGAAACACAAGGAAGGGAACACAAAAGAGGGACACAATTACCGCTCTCAATCACAACAGTGCCACCTAGTGACGTTCAGCATGCATGCAGAACACCACATTTCCCCATTAGTAAAAAAACGATTACTAGTCCTTAATTTAGCCATTCAGCCACAAGAATGAATATGTTATGCATAACTCATTAGTCACACAATAAACTAAAGAATATCAGTAATTACTTCAACAAATACAAAAGTCATACTCAAAGCAATAAGTACTTTTCTCTAAGCTTATTCATAAACTGTGTTGAGAAAATGTAAATTTAACATGCTCTACACAGGTAGTTTTGGTAAGTATACTGAAGGTTTAACTGAACTACAACATATCTGTTAAATGTACCACATAGCTTCATATTATGTTGCTTAATCTTGAGAAAAACTGTTTAGTAAACTAGATAGTCCTTGTACCATTTAGGCTTGAATCTGACTCGGGACTGGATCACGGATGCTTGTGTGGAATCTGGCGTGTGATTTGTCCGTCCATATTCAACTCCAGAAGAGAAACTGGCCAGACGTGAAGCATTCCATATTTTACCATCACTAAGAAGAAAACTGTTTGAGCCAACCTTCTTCTTCACAATCACTGGAGTTGTGAACCTGGGATGAGCCTTTGGAGTATGATGAGGGATTCTAATCCTCACTCTCTCCTTCCTGAAACAGTGGTGCACGCGCCTGATGTATTGAGTCTGTGTAGCGCTTCATGTTTTGTTGTTTCTCACACACTGTATCACGCACTTTCTTGTTCGGGCATGGGAAGCATATCCAGTTTAGTGTGCATGTTACGCCCATACAGCAGTTCATAAGGTGAGACAGATGTCGTAACATGCGGAGTAGCTCGGTACACGTGGAGCCAATCCATTACCACCACTTTCCAAGGACGTGACTGGAAAATACCTGTCCGAATGCAGCTTCTCAGGGTGCGATGGAATAGCTCAATGGCTCCATTGGCCGCTGGGTAATACACTGAAGTCCGATGGTGTAGTATAGCTCTTGTTTCTAGGAAGTCTCTAAAGACACCTGAAGTAAACTGAGCCCCGTTGTCTGTGACAGTGCACTCTGGGTTACCATGGCGACTGAAGACTGCAGTGAGGAATTGTATAACATCGTCGGCAGTGGCAGTATGGCAGATTGCAAGTTCAGGCCTCTCAGAGTAGTAATCAGTCAGCATGATAGCAAATCGACAGGTGTGTACAGCAGTTTCGAATGGTCCAAATATATCAAGGCCAAGTTTTTTCCATGGAGCATCGGGTAGCTGAACTGGTTGTAAAGGAGTAGGGTGAGTCCTAGCTGTCTTGTCATTAGCTCGCCAGTGAATGCATGTGGCAATACTAGTTTAAACATCAGTATCCATTCGTGGCCACCAGTAAAGGTCACGCAAGCGTTGTTTTGTATGTACAATTCCTTGGGGACATATGTGGGCCAACAAAATCAGTGTATTACGCAGGGAGATGGGTACTAACAGTCTATTACCTCTGAAGACAAAATTGACAATTAATCCTGCACTTTGTAGTAAGCTGCCAAATCAGGACTCACTGCTTTGATGGAGGACGGCCATCCACGGCCAATCTGTGCACGAAGAGCTGTCATCTCAGAACAAAAAAAGCAGGCAGAGTTGAAATCAGTCACTGGAATAGAGTGCAGTGTAGAGTTGATGTGTGCAACTAATTCAGGTTCCACGTCAGAAACAGGGTCAGCAGACATAAGTGTAAGACGGGAAAGGCAGTCAGCAGTGTAGTTTTGAGACCCAGGACGATAAGCAATGTTGTAATCAAAACAGAGTAATCTAGCTGACCAACAAGCAATGCGCATACCAGCCCTAACCCATGCCTTTTGTGGTGAGCAGCGTTGTGAGCGCTTGATGGTCAGTGCGAAGAGTAAATCGACGGCCCCATAAGTATGTTCGCCATTTCTCTGTAGCCCACACGCAAGACAGGGCTTCCTTCTCGACTGTAGAGTATTTGCGTTCTGTTGTAGTCAATGTGCGGGAGGCAAAAGCCACAGGATTTTCTGTGCCATCAGGTTGTACTTGAGCAAATACAGCACCAAAATAGTCTCTTGCATCAGTAGAAATCACTGATTGTAGAGTAGGGTCAAAAAGAGCAAGTGCTGTGCTTCTCACTAGAAGCTGTTTTATTTCATTAAACCTCTGTTGAGCAGCATCAGTCCATGAAAATGCATCTTTGTCATTAGCACGCTCTCGTATAGGAGCCACAACAGCAGAAAAGTTTGGAAGAAACTTTGAATACCAGGACACAAGGCCATAAAAGGGCCTAATGGAGGTGGTGCATTCAGAATGGCTTCAAAGTGTTCCTGGTCAGGCAGAATGCCATCAGTAGTAATGATGTGACCCAGGAAACGAAGCGAGGACTTTCTGAAGTGACATTTATTGTCATTGAGCACCAGGCCTGCTTCAGTCAATTTCATCACTCAGGTTCTTGTCATGCTCCTAAGCCATAGCTCCATAGACAATCAGATAATCTAGATAGTTTTGGACACCAGGCATGCCTTGTAAAATGGTCGCAATCATGTTTTGGAATGCAGATGGCGCCAAAGTGAGGCCCTCGAGGAACACGACAAAATCTGAACAGGCCCTTGTGTATGATGAATGCTGTTAAGCACTTGATAGTATGCATTAGCCAGGTCAATAGTAGAAAACATCTTGGCACCACGCAGGCTAGATAGCATCTCATCAATAAGTGGGTAGCAGTCAGTGACCACAGCTTTGTTTGGTTCACGAAGGTCAGTACTTGTCGAACTTGCACACCATGCATGCCACCCATGCCTAGACTAAATTAATTAGACACATATAGCAGTTCTAGGGACAGGTTTAGCGAATGGGCCAATTCGGTATTCCTCAATGTTAAACTCGTTCCGACTCATCTGTATAAGCTACATATGTGCATGTCGGGCTCTCCCTACGGTACCTGCACTCTCATCAACTGCTATGTCCGAGTAGGGACCACTACCGGTAGGCTTTCCCTCTCTTCTCATTTTCCTTATAGCCTATCTAAAATTATTATTATTAAATTATGTTATCATCTTCATAAAATGACAAAAGCAGAGTGCAAACTCTGAACTACCAATTCGTTATTTCCGAGCACCCGGCCAAGTGTGTGTATTTTCAATTGTGCAAGACAATTGTTCTGTAATACTGCTGTATCATTGGTTGTCTAATAAAAAAAGCATGCCTTGTTGTTACAATACATGGATAGATAACATACATAGATAAGCCTACAAGGAATAATCTTTTCAAGCTAATTGTTGTCATGTCACATTACATTTTTATTTTTAGCTCCATTAATTTTAATTGTACATGGTTAAATCCAAAGCAGAGAGGAAGTGAATTTTGCTGCTTTAACGATTGTTAACTGTATTTATTCCGCATTCGTTTGATTAGCTAGTAGCTACAGTATTGGTACCTGCTTTGTCCAACAAGGAAGAGATGAGTATCTGTTTTAAATCTGCCCTTCAAAAGTTCACTCCGAGTCAAGTTGTGGGAGCGGGGTTAGTGAAAATCTGTTACTTTTCTTCACTGTGAGCCATGTCTGTACCCATTGTTTCACCACTCTGAAAGCGTTAAAACCAACGCACTCCCAATTTACAGCATCAACCCAGTGAACAAGAAAAAGTACCTACTACTTAAAAAAAAATTGACTAGTATTTCTGGTGCCGACCAGCAAGTCTGGCAACGTTTAACCAACCAATCGCACACATCCCTACATTCAGGTAGGCTAATGTAGCAAGCTTGTTTCCCATGTGGAGTAAGATCAAAGTCCTTATATAATATGTCTCTGGTAATACACACTGCAATATTTTGTGTAATACAATTTATCTAGCGTTTATGCTTATTTAGTGCCATTTACAATATTGTTAGTGTTTTTAAAGTTTCCAACTTAGTAGCCTACACAACCAACTTGTCACAGACTCCTGAGGTGTGTTCATAATTGGTTCGTGACGAACATGTTTGCTTTGAACTGAATTTGTGTGAACATCCCAAAAATATTAGATTTAAACTGTCACCCTTTTTCCAGCTTCAACGTGTTTGCCGAGAACTACCTCCTCAAACCGTTTGCTTTTGTTTGCAAACGTTCGCGGCAAACACAAAACTGTTTAAATGTTTGCAAACATTCGCTAATTCTGAATGCACCTCTGGTCTCCTGCTATAGACAATGAGGAAATGAGAGGAGCCTTGTGAAATTTCAATTTGCCAGTAAGTGCTTGTTGTTATCATTGTCATTGATTTTGAAATGTTGTCGTATATTATTGACAACCCATAACCTTCTGAGGCTGCGATTGTTTGAAAATGGGTAGAAAGCAAGGTTGGGCTTTTTATATAGAAAACCAGACACACTGTGCGTTTACATCTTGCCGCCCCCAGCCATTGTGGTTTCTGCAGTTATGGTTTCCAGTATGACTACACACACGTGTGAAAAGTGTCCCAATAAGAGATTGATGCTGCTAAATATTATGAAAGCTGAGATTCTGACAGACCCTTAAATTCTAGGCTAAAATGTTGTGCCTACTAATGTTCAAACCAAACCTACGCCCTTGTTACTACTTTCGCTGCCCTGCCTCACCCCTTCCAAAAATGACAAACCTGTGTAGCCACCTCATTTTAGAATTAAATCCACTAATGGAATAATAAACCTTACGAGTCAACAATCAACCAAAGTGAAAACATTGTAACCTCTCAAACCAGGTCATTGAACAGGTTGGTGCAATTAGCCTACCTAAGTTTGCTAGGACCTGCAACATAATAAAAAAGGCAGTGGCAAGCATAATAGGAAAAATATATTTCACAGTAAAATAAGCACACTTACAGTATCTCCTCATAGTCTGCCAGATGTCCGTTCAATGGGCACGCTGAAAAGAAAATCTGTGTTCCACATTCACACGACTAATTACTTTTTGATCAGCGTTCACACAGCCACCCTGGATGGTGGACCAATCAGTGACCAGTGGGGCTGGCTAAATGCAATGACGTTGAAGTAAAGTGTTCAAGATGGTGATAGAGCTAGATAAAGCGATATAAACAGTTATAGCAACGCTGATTGGTTAAAGGCTGTCCAATTGTTTGAAAATAAATTTGAGGTCTAAGCCCCCTAGAATGTGCCAACTGCAAACAATACCTAATGTAGTGTGTCTAGACCCTTTTCACCAAGTGAATTTTGAGTCTGGTTACACCAGGCTACCAATCAGAGGCTGCACCAAGTAATCATCTCACATAAAGTTGTTTGTAGTATTTTTAAATTACAAAATACAAAGCGCTCAAATATTTTGATACGAAATATGAAGCCATTTTCAACAACCCTATACTATTATAATACTATTTTGTATTTGAAAAACATATTTCAAATACATGTATCATAAATACTGCCCATCCCTGGAGGGGCTTCATATCTTAAACAATATATAAAAGAAAATGTTTTAAATGCAATAATATACCAGGCCTGATCAACAAAGAGGAGTGCTTGAGCATAGGCACTGGTGCTCGGTTAGACTGGGCAGGGGCACCGCCAGGAATTTTGGGCCCCATGACAAAAAAAATCTAATCGGGCCCCCTCTACGCAGCTGTTGTCACCACATCTCTAGGATCTAACTGTCCCATCAAAAGCTTTACATAACTAATTAAAGGCTTGCATTTATTTTTACTAGCACAATATTTATTGCTGGTGATTTGTATATGTACGTCTGCATACAGTATGCAGTTCACTATTTGATGCAAGATTTAAAGCCACCATAAAAAAAATGTCTTAATGTTTCACAGTCTGAATGTATTTTTATTTATTTACTTCTGTTGTCTTCCACCATGCATCTCTCATCCTCATCATTACTGTAACTATCGTTCCTTTCTTCCTTTGCTTATACAATTCTTCCTCCTTCTATCTGAGAGAGCCCTGGCTCTGTAGGATATACACAATGCATGTGCTATATACATATATACTGTGATAAATACAGTATATATACAGTGTATATATAAAAAATGCAATATGCCGTTAAATGACACTAACACTATAGAACATTGACCCAAATTACCTACAGTTCTGCATCATTAACACTTGATTACATAAATTAGATAAAATAGATTTTTTCTGTGTGTGTGTGCAAGCTTCTCAAATAATTTGCCCTTCATGATGGGAATGATAGTCTGTATCTATAGATGTCATTCAACAGCCATAATTCAATCTAAATGAACGTATCAAACTGAATTATTTTAATATTGTCGGTAATTTACATGCAGGCTGAGGTAAACTACTACTCGCTGTTTCCAAATGTCCAGCATCCAGTAAAAAAACAAGGGTTTTTATTTTTTAAATTTCATTATGACCATTATATGAGAAAATAATTTGTGAGAATTTCTGTCATTAATAATTTCTGTTATGTTATCTGTAATAATAATTTTTGTTATGGTAAAAAGAGCAAGAGAGACAGAGCAACATTGTGATCACTATTTCTAGCGCATCTACTGACCGCAACAAAACACCATCACTGATAAGTGCGGCAGTGCGCTAAGGCAAGACCAAACCATTTCATGCATATACAGGGGGGTGGTCTGTCAATATGGATGTTTACTTTTTGGTCAATAGGGATAAAGCTTTTATTGCCAAAAACAAAGAGAACATTGATTGTATTATTATATTAGAAATATATATTAAATGATGATGGTTTATATAATAATAAAAACATGTATTAGTTTTTGCCTACTTTATTGGGCCCCTGTCAGTCAGGGGCCCTTGGAATTGTCCTAACCTTCCCCCCCTATATGGCGCTCCTGAGACTGGGGCAGAGAGGGAAGAGCAAACTTTAAAACAATTATGCTATCAAACAATACCAGCAGATAGTAACAAAACCATGCTCCGGTACTTCCTCCTGTACAACTCTCCAGTTCTTTTGGAAGTCTCTCATTAAAAGGATGTGCAGCATTCGCTTGCTTGAAACTTGAACTGTCCCTGAATACATTTTTTTTTTAAGTAACACGTTATGAGTAAACCTCGTGCACAACACGTGAAAGCTATTACCCTACACATGGAAGGATAAACCATTCTAATGGAAATCTCTTCCTTTCTTTCTATATCTTTAGAAGTTTAGAGTACATTTCAGGGTATTCACAAAACAAATCAAAGAAATATTTATCCTCCATTGTTGTTACAAACTTTCAGCCTACACCCCTTACCCCCACCCCGTGTATGTTGGAAAACATTTGCCCAAATTTAACGTGACTAAACCATGCCTACTTTCATTCTTCGTCTGATACTGATAATTACATGATTGAACAGATATCTAATGGACACTGATTATGTGTTGTAGTAGCCTGTTCACACATCTTCATTTTTTTCATATTAGGATGTTTTTAAGGATTTCTTTTTAAAGAGTTTGTTCAAATATAATTGATCGTTTATGATTTATTAAATGCTGTATAAATATTGTATGGTATCTGTACTGTTCTATACTGTAATACATATTATCATACTGTTAGCTTTGATTTTATGAAATGTTATAAATTCAATCCATGGTAAGATCTGGGAGAATGGATGACAGTGGATATACACACTAGTCCCTGATAGGGCAAATATTTGATTATTCGGGTATTCGTTTGTTGGGTATGTATTCAATTTAAATATTGGGATTCGAGTACTCGTTCTTTCACATTATGCATGCATGTTTTCCCATTAATCCCTAATGTCTCCATATAACCCACATGTTGAAATGTAATTGCCTGCCCTACACTGTGTCATCAACACATTTGATTGCAATTGGTTCTGTTTGTAAGA
>JAODOY010004404.1:0-10963 GCA_025399855.1 Forbesichthys papilliferus
GTAGGCTGTTAAAGGACAGTAAGTGATTTAGCTATGGAATTGTAGGCTGTTAAAGGACAGTAAGTGATTTAGCTATGGAGTTGTAGGCTGTTAAAGGACAGTAAGTGATTTAGCTATGGAATAGTAGGCTGTTAAAGGACAGTAAGTGATTTAGATATGGAATTGTAGGCTGTTGAAGGACAGTCATTTTAGCAAGTTGTTAACCTATAACAACTTGCATTGGAGCAGGATAAATACTGAGCTAATTCAAACGCTCTCTATGCTTTTATATCCTTGTGGTATGCAAATTGTGGTATGCAAATTGGGGGACCATCTACGTATGTAGTCCCCCGTTTATGACCCTCACAAAAAATCCTGAACAGAGAAATGATGAAATACAGCAGTCTAACGCTACAATACTACATAGTTAACAGTGTTCTCACATGTTTAAAGGAATGGATTTCTAACATGTAAAGTATTTCCAAGTAAATCTCTGCATTTGCTTTACATGATCTTTAAAAGGTATAGTAAGCGAATGTAAGCCAAATACATTCACCAAAGGTTCTCCTAGCTTGCCGTTCTCTGTGTGAGCTGAAAAGATAATGTGGTACTTCTACACACACAGCCCAGGCTCCGTAAATAGGAGCACAACATCTTAGCCTTCACAATGTGTGGGACAGTTACTGAGGGAGCACCATATGGCATTGAAGGGGAGGTTTGTTTGGACATATTTAAAAAATCAACAAGCTTTCTCCAGAATTACTTACTACACCTCTAACTTTGGCCAGACTGCAACTTAGCCCCCCAAACCTAAACATTGGTGACCACCTTTAGCTTACAGTGTTTATGGAATTACATCTATGACAAAATACTGTTCTAACACAACATTGCCCTAAAAGACAATGACAGACAAAGAGAGATGCTAAATACACAAAACCTAGAGACATAAATGTAGAGAAGGGGAAAAAACATTCACGAACGACTGGAAATCACAAAAAGCACAACTCACATTCGTCACAGAGCTCTAAACTGTTACACTGCATATCCTGATTCATATTTGCCATTACACTGTGTATGATAGCCTTACAACGGCTGCATGTCCAGAAGGCTGCAAATCCCGTCCTAGTAAATCAAGGATTTAAGCATTATCAGGTTAGGGTAAGGAAGGTCACATTCATGCTCAGACGGTGCTTGATTGGGGCTACGGGTTCAGACTAACAGAACCATGTGCAGGGTATTGCAAGGCCTGGTTAATCAGCGCTGTTAAATATATCTATAACAAGTTAGCTAATATAATTATGAGCCATAATACCACTTTAATATTACTATTAACATACATAACGTTAATGTTACTCTAATGTTCAATAAGGCATGTAGTGTTTATATGGCGCAGAAACCATTGGCGACATTCAGAAGGGTCTAGCGGGAGTCACTAGTACAGGTGTTATAGGCTACTTATTCCAGGGAGCTTTACGGATGCTATTCTAGTTATTCCGCCCTACCTGGTTACGTCAAGAGCATAGGCTGGAAAGCAGAAGTGTGGAATATGAACACGTTAAGAACAACATGCCCTACCTACCGTATCGCACAAAGATCATCAAGGCATTAGGGAAATCATACACACATACTTGATGATGGATCGCAATATACTGTGTATTCTACTTAGATAGTTCCCAGCCAATTGTTATGTCTACAGTGACTCACACAACCCCACTGTACTCAATAGACGCTAACACAACTTTACACAAACATTAGCTTGTGTAATTGTGTAGCTTTCATAATTGATAGACCAGAACACATATCTACTAAAAGCATTCCAACATTACATATTAACCTCAAGATTGTGTGATCTATATAAGATTGGAGATTCAGCTTTGCTTTGGGTGTTTTATGTTAGAAACACGAGGATCACATCTAGTCGGGCCAGACAACCATACAATGAATTAACTGTTGGTCTCAGGATAAAACTAGCATGGCACACCAACACAACATAATACGAGGCAGACGCAACATCACGTATCCCGCAGAACCAAAGTCGACGCGCTAGAAACACATAGCTACAGGCTATTCGGAGAATACTGGTTAGCTAGCTTGGATGCATCAAAATTAAATGAAGTATTTACTGACAAACCCCCACATTTTCGACCAACAGTCAGGTTGCCATAAGGTATAAATGGGCGGACGATGAAGCTTCGTGATGCTAGGTACAATAGCATAGCAGGAGGTAAGACTACAATACCGTTCACAGCCGCCGAGCAACAAGCAGCTAGTGACAAACTACGGCGGCCAACCGTAGCAGGAGCAACTTTCTGCACATAGACAAAGGATACAACTTGAAACCTTTCAAAATGTCTTTCGCCCTGTCTTCGTCTGAAGACATGTCGCCAACCCGCTCGTTTTCGTGTCTTCGTGAAAACCGTGAAATGGAAATGAATGAATATCGGTTGTTTGCGTATCAAGCTAAGAGGAGCGCCACCGCGCATATGCACCGCAAATAGCAAGAGTCCCCTCGGTCCGTAACGCCACCGACACCCCGTCTGTCCACCTCCAGGAGCAGCGGATCCAACTTAATCCGTCAGATGATAAATGTACTTAACCAAATACAGCGAACTGGCTGACTGACGAGTTACAGTAACCAATTAACACCGCGTTATCGGCTGAAACTGCCAATCATCATTCGAATGAAGGCGGCGTGGGCGGGCACACACGGGATGAAGAGGCGTCATTGGTGACCATGTTTGTGAACAGGCTACGTTCCTGCTCCCTGGGAAGATATTACATGTATAATAAAGCACATATATAACATAGGCTTGCTTATTCGGATTTTAAATTTGGATTATTCTCTATTTCTTGCTATTGTCAAGACAAACATTTGCAAACAAGTAGGCAAAGGGGGCCGATTGTAGTAATGGGGCCGATTGTAGTAATGTAATTTAGAATTAGTTTATCCTTAAAGGCACAATACTCTTGCACGGTAAAGACACGACCTCTCTCAACCAAACCCTGATTTCACACATCAGGTTACGATCACTGCTTATCATCCAGCCTTTACAAGACCTAGTTATTAACACATAGTTTATTAATAACGCGTTGATAATAAATGTGAACAATATTATATGTAGGCCTACACACCAAACAGGCACTTTATATATTTATATAATTTAGAATGTGTCAAAACAACAAAAAGACTATTTATAACACATTTAAGAAGAGTACTAAGTGATTTGTCAATTAGCTACTGTATACTCAGTTAAAATTAGGCTCAGGTTACAAAGCATATAAATCATTTATCACTTAAAACCAAACAAACTAAAAACAATACATCTGAAACAAAATATAAAAGGTGGGATTGCAATATGACACCAACATCACTATAACATGTTACCCATTCTACCAGCCAGGCTGCTAACATGTTTGTAATCAGTAAAATATCAATATAAATTCTGAACGTAGAGTTGGGCTATGGCAGAATAGTCTAGTGACTGGGGCGGTTAACCCCCACCCGCAAAGTTGAGGGTTCAATTCTCAACAAACCCAGCCTAACTGTAAGCATCCTGCTCCTTAATGTCACTTTGAATATAATATTGAATTTACATCAAGACTGTAAGGCCAGTGTGAGGCCATCTATTAGAACCAGTACATTAGCTTAATTCTGGACCCCCCTTGATAGGAACATCTAAACATCCTCTCTTTAACAACGATTCTACCTAGGTTGTTGCCTGTATCCTAACGTCTGTACTGTACTGTCTCTGAGCCACACAAATAGTTGTTGTTCATTCCTTCTTTGTTCTAAATGTTAAACAATATCTATAGAACAATGTAAATGAACCACCAGAGCTGCCAAGGCTGTAGTGTACGGTTCTATGCCCGTTACTGGAGCCTGCTGCCAGTCAAATGCCACCAGACTTGTGGCGACACTCGTCCTTGTGCCGGTCCTTCCAGGAGTGCACCTTGCAGGCCTCGGAGCAGAAGAAGACCTTGTGGCAAGTGCTGCAGGGCGTCAGCACCACGAACACAGAGCGGCCGCACTGGTAGCAGTACTTGAACAACACCTTCCTGTGAGGAGGGGGGGGGGGGGGGGGGGGACGAGTGTTGTTACCCACAGCTGGGGCTCTCAATGAGGGGGTCAGAGAGACAGCGAAGGGGGTCACAACAACATCTTTACATTATTAGAAGTAGCATATTATTTTAGCCATACTTGTTAGTAGTAGTACAGTTTATACATTACCTTGATGTATTCTGCTGCTAGCGTGTATTAAAATACTATCAAATAATATCATGATCGTTGTGCTTCTATCACCTCTGGGGACAGCGGAGGTCGCGAGCTGAAAGGTTTGGGAACCCCTGACCTACATCACTTACAAATTAGGTCCTAATTGAAGGGGCATTTCACCCAGAACACATTAGAGATCGTATTCACAAAACATAAGGCTAACTAAACGTAGCTCCTAACTTTTCCTGCACTTTAGAACACCTGCATGGTCGGTCGCAGTGTAACTCACGTAGCCTCGTGAGACCATCGCGATCTGTTGAGCTAATTTGGCTTCGCCATGAATTTTAGTCTGGAACCACTAAATCCAAAAGCGTATGCCAGGGCTATTCAACTCCAGTCCTGGAGGGCCTCTGACCTGCATGTTTAAGATATCTCTCTGCTCCAACACACTGATTCTAATGACTGGGTTGTTATAAGGCTTCTAACGGCCCACAGAATCAGGTGTGTTGGAGCAGGGAGACATCTAAAACATGCAGGTCAGCGGCCCTTCAGGACTGGAATTGATTAGCCCTGGCAAATGTCATAAAGATGGTAATGGTACATTTTAAAAAGTCTTACATAAGACTGGACTACCTACCATTATCTCACCCAGTCTTTATCTCACCTTATTTAAAACCAGCTAGAGCAAAGGTGGAATCTTAAATGTAGAAATAATGCAGATGTCGTCATCTTGGGGAAAACTTATGATAGCCACTAATGGGCCTGACTGTTATATAGTTGATACAGTGTGCAGGTTGTATACTGTAGTATGCAGTGTGTAGGATCTATACTGTAGTATGCAGTGTGTAGGATCTATACTGTAGTATGCAGTGTGTGTATATGTGGCCGGTACCTGTGTATTTTAGATGTGGGCAATCGGGTTTCAGCAAGGGAACCTGTCTCACACACACACACACAGAGGAGAGAGAGCACATCTAGGATACAGTATGTCTTACACACACACACACACACACACACACAGAACAGATAGTGCATGGTGGCGCTGTGCAGTACGTTACATGAACCTCACTCTCCCACACCCCAGGACTGCTCTAGTGATGGACGTTTAAACTGTCAGCCCAGAGCATTGTGACCAGACAAACAAGGTACCAACATCTGAACACAGGAGCATGTGTGGTGTAACCTAACATGCAGATATGGATGTCTGCTGGGGACCCCCTGCTGCTGGGTGTGCCCACCGGGGACCCCCTGCACACCCAGCAGGGGTGTGCCCTCTCTGCAAGTGCGACAGGCTGAAGCCCACTACAGACGGCCATGGATGTCCTACTAAGCTCACAAACATTTTTAATTTTTCATGTGTGTGCACATAAATATCGTAGTTCTAAATATCGTTAATTTCAAAACGCTTTTATACAGAAATACCCGACGCGGCCGAGTGAAGCATGCTCCCCCGCCTCCATGCTGCGCCAGGCCGCACGTTTGCTAGCATGCGGTGGCCTTTAGCCTCCCTTGATATAAGGCGTTCGCTCTGTAATGCGTGGGAGCGGGGGTCCACGTCCCTGGAGGGCGGACCTCCGTCACGTCTCACATCTCCAGGTTGCACGGTGCAGCACCAGGGTGACCCCACAACAACAACAACAACCAAAACAACAAGGGCAGCCCTGACCCTGCTGTGCCCGCTGCACCTCCCTCTCCTTGGTGCCCACGGCCAGCCTCAGCTGGTCTGCCATCGTGCTCAGCAGCTGGTGGCGTGTGTCGAAGGTGTCCCGCTCCTGCACGTTCAGGATGTGGTACGGCGTCTGGGAGATACGCGTGTCCTGGAGCCGCACAGACGGACACATCGGGTGGAGGGTCAAGGGTCAACTCACAGACGAGGCACAGAGAATATCATCACATTTTTTGAATGTTATATTACATTAATTCCCAAGTACCTACAATCAGTCTGAGGCCACAACAGTGTTTCTGCAGCAAAGTGTTTTGGGGTAAATGGGCGTTGTTTCAGGGCATGCATGGTAGATGTATCTGACTGGGCGTCAGCCCCCACAGCACAATGCTGTTGGTGACACGCCCACCTAAGAGACCTGCAGCATTCCATGTCTGCTTCCATCGAAATGCATCACAGAGCTCCATCTTTCAATCATTATAAAATCTTTGGATGAGGTACAATGTGGCAACAGTCATTGCCTTCTACTGGGCGCAGACCTCTGGTTAATGGTGAAACTATTGGACAGAATTTAACCAATCGGCGTTGCTGTTTTGATCGCTTCATTTACCACCATTTAGAAACATTGGATTCAACGTCGTGTAAACCCACCCTAACCCACCCAGCAGGGGGGCTGTGTGAACGCTAATGTGACCAGGGTTTACAGACTGTGTAATCTCAGCTAGCACTGAGCTGAGAGCAACAAGGGGCTGTTACTGTGTCCTGAAAATGGGAGCCTCCACTAAAATGTTTTCTGCGTGATGTCTGTGTGTGCATGTGTGTTCATGTGCATGTGCGTGGGTGTGCGTGTGTACCTTCTCAAAACAGTAGTGGGCATAGTCGACCACAGTGCCCAGGGAACGGCTGTTTCTCTTGCCCATCATAACTGGCATCATGATGTTGGCACCAGCTTTTAGCAACATGTCCAACTGCAGCAAACACACACAGAAAACAGCCTGGTGGACCCCACGTCATAATTAGTGTGTGTGTGTGGGAGCGTGTGTGTCTATACGTGCGTGTGTGTGTCTATACGTGTGTGTGTGTGGGAGTGTGTGTGTGTGTCTATACATGTGTGCCCCTACGTGTGTGTATGTGTGCGCGCACGTGTCTATACGTGATTGTGCATGTGTTTGTATGTGTCTATACGTGTGTGTGTGTGTGTGTGTGTGTGTGTGTGCATCTATATGTGTGTGTGTGTGTGAGAGAGAGCGTGTGTGTCTCTACGTGTGTGTGTGTGTGTGTGTCTGTCTCTACATGTGTGTGTGTGTGTGTGTCTGTCTGTCTGTGTCTCTACATGTGTGTGTGTGTGTGTGTCTGTCTCTACATGTGTGTGTGTGTACCAGCCTAGTCCTCCTCTGCTGGGGGGCGTCCAAGTCGTGCTGGAGGCTGACCAGGACACACAGGGCCGTACGACCGTCCCCGGCCAGGGGCAGGTTGGGCTTGGCCCCTGCCTTCAGTAACTCCTCTACCACCTTCCAGGAAGAGAAGGCTCAGATAGACACACGTAAAGAGGGGGCCGGGACCCCCCGGGGGGTCCGGGGTAGGTCTGTGTATTAGCACGAATCTGGCGATACCATAGTATCACAATACAGGAGACCGCGATTCGATATGTTGCGATATGTTGCGATACTGTAAGCAAGGCGATATATTGCGATCTCTTATTTGTGGTAACAAGCAGAGAATGGCATCACATTCCCTCTGTTCTTTGTTTTCATTCAAATGCATGCATTGCATGAAATCCTATTTAGCCGCGTGCATACCATAGATTCTGGAGCGCTCTGCTCAAATATATTTGAGACACACCCACAGGTGTAGCCAGAGGTGTAGCTATCGCCGGTGCAGCTGCACCAGGGCCAGGGATGTTTGAGGGACCGGTGATCTGCGTAATGCAGTCCACTGCTGCTCTCAAGAACAATGCATCTACAGATAAACACGCTTCATCGCGACCAACTAATATGATACATGATCCATCCAGCCATCATTCTTTTATTTTGCAAATACATAAGTCTTAATGATATCTGAGTGTAATTATGACAATAAATAGAATAATTTTGCTAATAATTTTTAATAGTTCCAATACCTACCATCTTAAGGTAATAAAATGCATTCTGGGATTCATTTATTCAAAGCATTGTTGTTTCTATAGTTACCCGAACTCCAGTTCTATGAACGAAGTGCTGCTATAAGCTAACCAATGCCAGCAGCCAATGCTATACGCAGTAACTCAGGGCCACGCTAGATAGACTAGTAGACACTAATAGATTAGTCCTCTCTAGGTGGGTCTGTTTGGGAAGCCCGGGCTCAGAACACCTTTAAAGCACAGTGACAGACCGTTTGCAGTCTTTGACTATCAACAGAGGTCACGATTACTTTGACTGAGAAGAACACTGAGACGTGTTCTCAGGACGAGCATGTCAACCAATACAATGCATCATCACCGTCCTCACCATCATCATCATCATCATCGTGTTGTTTATAAACTATCGCGTTGCACAGTGAGGTTCCTTTACAAACAATCATGACAGCCAGAAGACACGCATGTAGCAAGTTAGCAAGCTTTTCATCAACCACTGTAGCCATGTGACCCTAGCTATCATGTGTGTGTGTGCAGGCGTGTGCGTGTTACCAAGAGGTTGCCGTTAGCAATAGCCAGCGAGAGCGGGGAGTGTCGAGCCCAGAGGAGGCCGGTGTTGGCTCCATGAGAGAGCAGGACCGTTGCCACCGCCACAGAATACTGTAAACACACACACACACACACCTCTACCTCTGCATCTTTCCATATTTCTCTCTCTCTTTCCATTTGTCATTCCCCTCCCTCCCTCCCCTCCACATCTCCTGGGAGACGCTGCCTCACTCTGCTCTGGGCTGCTAACATCTCTGCAGCCCTGCCAGCATAACATCCTTCATCACAAGCACGCTAAACATATGATGACACAGTCTGCTTGACAGCCCTGTTGCAGTCTGCAGCCTTCACACTGTCCCGTGTGCTGAGCTCCACCCCCAGAGACCATCTGCTACTGTTTGTTGCTAGTTAGCCTACCAAGCTAGTGCCACGCCCTTCTGTTCCTTCCTGTTGGTTCTCTGAGCCACCTGAGTCTGTTTTTATGTGTCAGGTAATTGGTTGTTGTTGCTATCTCACCTGTGCGTGTGTGAGTGTGTGTGTGTGCTCACGCTGTCATCTCTGTCTCCCAGGCAGGTCACATGGAGGGCTGTCCTGCCCCCCCCAACCGGCACCTCCCTGGCACAGCCGGGGGTGTCCAGGAAGAGGAGGGGGGCCCCCTTGCTCTTCAGCGCCACCTCCAGTTCCTGTGTGCCCTGTGGGGAAGGGGGGGGGGGGGGGCGCAGTCATGTGGGTCTGTTGCCATGGGTGTCTGTTGTTTTTTCTAAAACTGTATATTCCTATGCCCAATACATCTTATCAATATATCTTAACCAAATGTGTTATATTGATCTTTATATTTGCCCATGTAGTCCTATCTATGTAAGATGTCCTTGAGTGTTTTGAAAGGCGTCATGAAATAAAATGTATTATTATTATTATTATTATTATTATTATTATTATTATTATTATTATTATTAATTATGTGAGAGGACTGAATGTTGTGGTAGGTAACACCATAAGGTCGTGTATGTAATGATATGTATAGCCATTAGCTCTAAGGACATGCTGCTGTCATTATGCTAACAGGATGTTAGCTCTGTTCAGCTGACGACACATGTACATGTTGTACATGTGTTCCTCCACCAGGTGGAGTGTGTTTATCACCATGATGGTGTATGACCTGTTAGCTACTGACTAGTGTACCTTTTGTATGTCTCTAGATAAAAGCCTCTGCTTCACTGACTGACTGTAGGGGGCGCTGTAGTAATTAAAAATAATAAAAATCATCAGAAATGTTCTACCTTTTGTGCTCCAGTTTTTCCAGCTCTTCTCGTTGCTGCCTCTCAAACTCCAACCTGCGCACACACACAGTTAGTATACGCTAACATTAATATCAGTACCACACACACACACACAGTTAGTATACGCTACCATTAATATCAGTACCACACACACACACACACACACACTATACGCAACACCAGGGAAAATGTCTCCAATTTTCCAATTCATTTGCCAATGTCAGCATGCCGTTTCGATGTCACCGAGAACAGTATCAGGGCAATATCAGTTTGTCAGGGTGCATTGACTCAAGACGGCCCACATGGCTGAAGGCAGCACCATGTCTGGACAAAGATTTTCAGTGGTGGGACGGTCTAAAACATAAAACTTTGGCAGCTATTCGGTCGGCCCGAGAAGGTCGCAGAGATCTGCCCCAGCTTACACATAACAGCAACCAACCAATGTGGTTTTGGGGGCGGGAGATAGACCCCTCCTTTTCCACTGCCCAGACTGAATACATTTACACTGTATTGACAGCATAATCCTATCGTCTACTCTCATTCAAACACTTGCACACTAACCCAGGGTTGTAGAGCATGACAGTGGAGATGTTCTCACAGGACTTGGACAGGTCTGTCATGGACAGGCTAAAGGTGGACAGCAGGCCACTCTAAAAGGACAGAAGGTCAAAGGTCACTTCGCAGCTAGGCTACAATACAGATGTGAGGAGGTGGGGGCTTACCTTGCGTTTCTCTCGTAGCTTGGCTGCTTCTTTAGGGTGGTTGAAGCGGAACATGTTGGTTCTGCCCAGCAGGATAACAGCACCTGGACACAGTTACCCATAATGTCCCTGGGCCCTCTCATGAACACCACCAGCACCCAGACAAGGCTAATGGTACATTACCCAGAATGCCCCTCACCTTGGTTGAGCTGGGCGGGACATGCCAGCGGCGCCCCGTTGACGGAGCACTGAGCGGCCCCCAGAGGGACCAGTGTCACGCTGCCGCCATGGTTGTCAAACACACAGTGCTCACTCTCCACGTCTAGCCCATGCAGAACTGGAGGGGGGAAATAGACACAGCCTCTTCATCAGCACTACGTCACATAAGAGAGTCTCTAGTCTCAGCCTCTTCATCAGCACTACGTCACATAAGAGACCGTCTCTAGTCTCAGCCTCTTCATCAGC
>JAODOY010004405.1:0-10963 GCA_025399855.1 Forbesichthys papilliferus
TCATTGTTGTCACATGAAGATATGCTCACATATTTGCAAATATGTGAGGGGTGTACTCACTTTTGTGAGATACTGTACATAAATGCGTGCACACACACACTTAACATTATTACTGCAGGGATGGCACGGCCTTATACGTTGTGTATTATTGTAGTATTTCGGACTTCTCTCTTCAAAGCCCAAAATATACCAAGCCAACAGCAACTTCAACAGTGTGGTGTCTGGTTTTTGCCTGTATATGACAGTCATGTGTTGGTGGGGTATATTGAATCTGTGACTGGAGACTCTCAACACGGACGTGATGGGAGGGGTTTCCAGAGAGCGCATAATGCAAACAGATTGCTGGTGTTGTTGACTAGGGTTACTTAGGAATGAATGATTTAGAAATTGGATGCAGCAAAGGAAGAGCATGTATATACCTACTAGTAAAAGGAGGGATGTACCAATTGCATTTTTCTTGGTCCGATGGTACTGATTGTCATAGTGAAGCCGTCCAATTTATTTCTAGGTCGTTTAGATGCAGAGATATAGTTTTTAAATGTACTCATTAAGTGATTCCACTACCCGTGTTCGTCACCTTTTTACAATTTTACAAGGCAGCATTCGTTAACAAGATCGAAGGATTCAAATAAGCCATGTACCCTACTCCTTTTGGGTGATATAGACAATATTATGCAAATGGGCACTACAAGGAGTTGTTTGCTATTGCAAACTGAGGGAGCACCCTATGGCAATGAAGATAGATGTTTTTGTTTTGATTGTTCAAATATCAACAATCCTTCGCCAGCATCCCTGACTCCAGCTTTGTCCTCTTCTAACACTGAAGAATGTCCAGACCTCAGCCATGTTTCACATCAGTGTAGTCTACAATGACTGTCAGTGCCTATCAAGGGAAAAAATGGCCACATTTGTTCAGTGGCTGGTAAATTGGTGCACCCATAGGAAACTGTTTGCGTTGTTATAAAGCAATCATTTTAAGTGCTATATAGTTAACTCAGACTGTCAAAATAACAGTCAATCCATTGACATTCACTATTTATGATGCATGCCCAACACAAGAACATGGGTAGCAGATGGCTCGGCGTGGCTCCTTTAATCAGGACAGCACTACAGCACCCCCAGGCTTCTTATTTGAGCCACCTGCTTTTTGTGTCCTTAATATAATATCCTTAATTTATCAGGAGTTTCAGAAGAATCTATTTCTTGCCATTTGATCCTACAATCCAACCAGCAAATGCCGATGCTTGATATATCCAACTAGTCAGTTCTTTAATGAGCAGTTACATGTTATGTTAGCAGATGTGCTTTTCTAACATAATTGCATAAAGGTTGGTTTTCTAATCATTTAGTTTTAAATGATAAAGTTGGATTAACTAATGTGACAACGTGCCACATGTTGCTGAAAAGTTGCCTCTGTTTGCGGCGACATGCAGATTTGTTTCTCTTAAAATAGTTTTCAGCTACAATCGTTTACATAATGTGTGCACTGCATATTTCATCCACTTAGTGGTGTTTAACATTTATATATATATATATATATATATTTATTTTTATGGACAAGTGTTTTTAAAAAAAAAAATGTTTTGCTTTCTCTTCCCCAAATACTAAAATTGACAGATCAGAGGAGACGTGTTGCTGGGAAGTTACTTACACTGATAGATCACTCATACCAGTGCTGTTTAGTTTATTTTGGGTTAAGGTTGTTAAAATTAGAAGCAACTGCTCCTTAAAATCTTAAATAGCCTCCAGCTGTTGTCAGCTGGAGGCTATTTATTGTCAGCTGGAAGCTATTTAAAGCCTATGTGAATTTGCTGTTGTCCTGTTTGACAGTCAAACAGGACAACATCAAACTTCGACAGCAGTTTGCAATCCCTGCCAGTGGTGCTATTTATTGAAGATGGCAACGAAAATTTTGCTGATGTGTACTGTAGCTGTGCCTTAGTGTCGAAATTATTCTCTGTTCTAGGAAGACGTTATAAATAATTGAACTTATGTAGTCGGGTAAAATTGCCTTGTCCGAGAAGATATTCAAACGTTAAGTGTAAATATGTTTTTTAATAAGACACAGGGAGCAAAATCTACTAGCATAATATTGTTAATCTTTTCATAAATTCGCCTCGTTAAGCAGTTGCCTGTAAAGGCAACACGAGCACAGGTGGGACCATCAACAAATTGGTTTACTCAAAACTAACGCTAGCGCTGCTGACGGCCATAAGGGACCGTGAAATGTATTGAGTACATTTCAAACTAGATATCTCTGCATCTAAATCACAGAGCTGTAAAATAGACTGAAAGCTAGTACTATGATAATAGTAATTTATGTAAATAAGTACATAGTGAATTATGTATTGTATTATCTACATGGTAAACACTACAGAAGATCCTATGAAGTAGGCTAATAATAATAATGAGGTAATTATTTTTTTAAGTTGTAGAATAGAAATACAACAGTCAATACAGTAATTTACTAGAATGGACAAAGTGAATGTAATTACATGTAATAAATCTACCAAGTAATTTTGTAGTCTGGTTTGAAGCGCATAGGTAGATTTTTTTTTTTTTAAATAATAATAATAATAATAATAATGGAAAAATGTGTAGCTATTTGGTATCAAATATTTCCAACAAAATATTCGGTACCAGTTTCAAAAATCCAATATCGGTCGGGCTCTAAGTAAACACCAAAATTAATATATGATAATATTTGACCTTTTCACAAAATATCTAGGATTGCTTAAAATTCTACAGCATGTGATATGGCTCGCAGAACTGTTCTTAATTGGAAAATTGTTGTTTATGCGAGTGGGTGGGGTAGTTATGACTCTAAACAAATTATTTATTCAGATAGCTAAATCCACCATTCATGGCCTTGAGGAAAAAAAATCTATTTACCCTAGAAACTGTTTGCTTGCTGCAGAAACATCTTAAAAGCCTCAGATTGATTGCTGTAGTTCGGAATTAATGGTGCTCCAAGTACCAATTAAACCCCCACCACCAGAAAGTAATAATGGGCAATATTATGGTGAGATCTGTGGCCCACTCCATTCACTTGCATCGTACGCTGGGCTGTTCTATATAAAGTGTGAAAAGCAATCATTCATTCCAATCAGTTTGGCTAATTGAGTAATTCCTGTTTGGCTTCTCATAAATTAATTTAATAATCGCTAGGTTATTACATATGGCCAATTATTTGGTTTTAAAGTGATGTTTAACTCTACTAAAATGCTTAGCCGTTTGTCTTCCTTAATTAAATATATTGTAAGCCTACATGCTTAGTTTGGATAAATCATTTTGTTTTTATTACTGTATTTAACGTATTTATTTTTAACTTTCATTAAATTCCACCTTTTCTGAAAAGCACAGTAATGTACAGTTAGTTCAGAATGTTACTTCATTAAATATTAGGCCATTTTCTTGGTCTACAATGCAGGAATATGTGACACCAGTGGAACACAATTTAGATTTTAAAAAATATTAAATTGGGTTGTATAAATTACTTAACGAAATAGTTTTACTTTAAATGTGATTTAAATTGAGATATGGTAGCTACTGGTGTTTATTATCAATGAGTCTTATGTGAGTAGATGGATATAGTTCCATCTCTTTCATATTTGTTTGGAATATTTTCCTGTGGATTTCTCTAGTTTAAAGTGAAGCGTGTGGGGGGGGCGGCTCAGCTGTGGAAAGGGGGTTTTAGAACAATCCTACTCCAGCTGCCCAGCTGTTCTTAGTTTTTAACAACCAATCAGTCATGGCCCCAGGCAGCTGGTGCTTAAGCAAACCGGCTGTGTGCTGCTCAAACCAGTGTAGACCAGCTCAAACCGGCTTGCACTGGTTTGCACCACAGCCAGTTAATGAGGGGATCTCACTTGTGGTTTATGTAGTGGAGGATGGGTAACTCAGGGATGGAATTGGGGAACCTATAATTAACATTACACTTGGTCTTTCCAAGTAAAATGTTTTCAGCTATATATTATTTTTGGTTGATTTATAATAGAGGCTTGCATAATTATATGCCATTAACTAGGTTAAATTAAACATTTTAGTACAATTTATTCCATTGTTTCTTGTCTCGTATGCTTACAGATATGCACTAAATCACTCTGGCCCATGAATAAGCAATTTTCCTGCAGTGCCATCAATGTTTAATAGTATTGTGTTTTTGTAAAATATTAAGCCAATTTTTAAATTAGGCTCAAAAGGAGATGGATAGGCAAGACAGGTTTTATGTTCTTATTGCCTAGTAACTTCTTACCAAATCTTTTGGCACATCAAGACCCACTGCACAAACCACACATTATGTGCTCAAAACAAGCCTTCTTACACCACCCTGCCCCATGCATATGAATGGGTGCAACATAGTAGAATATTTATGTAGTCCTCTAGTTGCCAGCTAGCTATCCTTGCCAGTTGTCATCTTAGTTCAATGCTGTTTTTGTCACCATTATTTAAGTCTACTATTCCCCAGCCTCCAAAAACACGTTGCTGTTCTGATGTAGACTTCTTTTTTGTTTGTCTCCTGTATCTGCAGTGAATGTCATGCACTGTACAATATGCCAGCAGGACTATAAACAGAGCGATTTGATTGACAACTACTTCGTCAAAGACACCTCGGAAGCCACCAGCACGTCTGATGAAAAGTCTGCACAGGTATTATGGACCCAAGTCTTCCCTTGGCACGTGACGAGAAGTCTCACGTGTGCCTTACGGGCCCAGCCAGTTTGTGTGAGTGTGCGTGACTCCGTGGAGGCCCAGAGGTGTTTAACACTGCGGACATGTTTGTGTGTTATCTGGGCCGTCTTCTCCAGGTGTGTACGAGCTGCGAGGACAACGCGGGGACCATAGGGTTCTGCGTGGAGTGCGGAGAGTGGCTGTGCAAGACCTGCGTGGAGGCCCACCAGAGGGTCAAAATCACCAAGGACCACAAGATCCGCACGGCGGAGGATGCCGAATCTGCGCCCGGTAAGGCCTCCCGGCGACCCGTTCCCCGGTGAATGATTGACAAGGTCGTTGATATGGCTGGCTGCACGTCCTCCACACTACACTTCTCCTGTAGACTGCCGTCGCCATAGTAACAGGGCCGCAGGGCCTGACTGCTCGGGAGCGCAGCCGCCGCTGCTGGCCCGCCTGAGCTCGGAGGAGATCATCTCTGCCCACTGTTGGTTCAGTCTCTCTTACTGTCCGTGTGTCCAGGGTCCGTGGGCGCAGCAGGGCAGCGGCCCGTCTTCTGTCCCGTGCACAAGCAGGAGCCTCTCAAGCTCTTCTGTGAGACGTGTGACACGCTCACGTGCAGAGACTGTCAGCTGCTGGAGCACAAAGAGCACAGGTAAGGTCTACGCCGTGCTTTGATCATCTGCTTCCCAATTATAGCCGCGGTTGCTTTGGTCACCCTTTAGTTAACTGCGCCCTACCTAAATGATTGTGTTTTTGTAAACTAGATCATAAGACTGCACTGTAATCACACATAACTGCTGGTGTGTTTCTGGTCTGAAAATGTCTCTACATGTAAAAGTTGCTTTGGACATGACTGGTTTGCAACAGAGTTTGTCCACTCGTGCAGCATCAAATGTTAATGGGGTCCCCCTCCTTCTCCCTCACTCTGCTCATTGACTACGTTTTAGCTAGTTGTGCAGTGGGTGGAGTCAGGCTCAGAGCTGAGACTGACTCCACCCACTGCAACTTTGAAAAATGCATCAAGGAGCTGAGAGGGAAACCCCCATTAACATTACCATTTAAATTTGATGACATATGATCATACTAAGTGTACTGATAAAAACCAGCCAGGTCCTGGAGTAATTTTTAACGGATATGACGTGTAGCTCTGTTTTCAGCCCACAAAATGCAGACAAAAAAACAACTGTAATTTTGTCAATATTAATTGATGTCTCATCGCAGATTAATCCTAATTCTTCGTTTACAGCTCAAACACATGTTAGGGTGCAGGTACACTTTAAATAGGGCCTTCATCTGGTATGCTGATGTGCATGTTTTTAATGTAATTTGATGAACAGGTATCAGTTCCTAGAAGAAGCTTTCCAGAACCAGAAAGGCATCATCGAGACCCACATGGCCAAATTGCAAGAAAAGAACAACTATGTCCACTACTCGGTCTCACAGGTTCAAAATAGGTGAGTCCCCTCTCTACTATTTCCACTGGGGGCACTATTGTGTATTAGTAGCATTGTTAATTTGTTAATGGAGTTGACGAATGCACAAATGTATTTTATTTAATTCTTTTCGTTAGTAGTTAGCAAATCAATGTGATGTATGTGCTCTCCCTTTATTTTCCACCCAGGCTAAAAGAGCTCAATGAGACACACAGGAAGGTGGAGCATGAGATCAAGATTGCAGTTTTCACACTTATCAATGAGATTAACAAGAAGGGCAAGTCCTTACTACAGCAACTAGAGGTAAGGCTTTGATTGTGCATTCATTCTCCCTCCCTGGAAGTGTCACTTTGAAAGCCTAGCAGTACTTCTAGCTTTCAGGTTTACCCAGTGCTTACTAGCAGCAACTAGACAGTAGTCTCTAGTGTTACACGGTGTACTGCGATACCCTGCCATTAAAAACTGTACGATGCCAATAGTACCGGTACTTTTAGAGTGTTTAAATAAGCGCTGTATTTCATGTATGATAATCCAGTTTTCTTTTATAGTGTACATTGCATCTTTTCTTTTTATGTGGCAAAACGATATGCATGGCTGCAAGGGCAAAGAAGGTCTAATTTGGCTTTATCTTCTAAGATAACTTAGCAATGTGGCAATAACATCTCTACAAAAGCAATGTTCACACACACATTGGGATAACGTTGTTTGTTTAGTGGGTGAGAACGAGAACATTTCTAGTCTTGTCAATTTATATTCCTAGTGCTCAGAGCACGGACCTACGCTAAAGTGGTAAACGTGATAATGGTTGCAAATATAGTTAAGATAGATATCAAATAAATCAAACCACATTACTTTCGACCTGTATTACCGGATCCCTGGTAGCAACGGGATAGGGTATATTTCTCCCAGGCAGGGCACATAGTGAAAACAGATTCAAAGTTATGAATAATAAAATCTTTATTTAATTCCAATTAACCGCATACAAACATGCACATTCAACTTAAACATCAACTTTCCACTCCACTACCCAGCGGTCAAGTGTAGGCTGATAGACATAAATAATCGTGTGGATACATGTGCCGTCTCATTCGTTTCCTCATGACGTGATTACATCATCGCTATAAATCTACTCTCTTAAAGAGATAGTGTAAAACGTAGTAGTGCTGCCTAACCCTAGTACAGAAAAAAGGTAAACCTGTCATTTCTTTTAGCTCATCGTAGCCGTGATTGTGTTTAACATTTAGCAAGCTGCAGGCTGTGCAGGGATGATGTAATCTTGCTTGCGTTTCTCTCTTTACGCGCGCTAAAGTACCGAAATCTGGTACCGTTTGATTTAATCTTAATCGGTACTCTTAAAAGTACCGAGTTCGGCACCCAACCCTATATATCTGTGACGTAGTGCTGCTGAAGGGAAGCTTTTTCCCATCACACACAGCCTCGGTGTTGTGACTAATGCATGTGCTTCCTGCAGAGCGTGACCAAAGAGCGCAGCCTGCGGCTGCTGGCCCAGCAGAAGGACACCACCCTGCTGGCCCAGCAGATCCGTCACGTGATCGCCTTCTGCCACTCGGCCATCAACACCGGCAGCAGCACGGCACTGCTCTACAGCAAAAGGCTGGTACGCATCAGAGCCGCATGAGTGACCGCCCGGCGTCCACGGGTTGAGCGGGGTTACCGCCTTCTTCACCAGGCCTAGGTCCTTGTCTTGACTAGCCCGTGTGTGCGCTTGTGTTTCTGCATGTAGATCCTGTTTCAGCTTAGGCAGGTCCTCAAGGCCAGGCTGGAGCAGGCTCCACAGGCCAATGGAGCTGTGCGTTTCTTCTGCGACCCGACCTTCTGGGCCAAGAACGTGGTCAACCTAGGTGAGCTTGAACCTCTCTTGCCCACACGAGAATAGGTGCTTATGTCCCAGAAGCCCCTATGGTGAACACCAAACCCCAGGGCGCACTACACTACGCTCACGGCAGTCACTCACTGCTCACGGCTCCGTCCTGAGTTGGACGCAAGCCGTCAAACACAACCGGATGTTTTCATGCTCGTTTGAAACGAGTGGCACCTCAATCCTGTAAAGTGAGTAGATGTGTGACTATCTATCTTAAAACTGGTTCTGCAAAGCACACAGTCCAGCTAGCCAATCTGTCATTGGCATTTTTTTCCTCATCACTTCCTCATGCATAGCTTATTTAGCGGTCTTCACTCTGCATTGTTTGTTGTTGTTAAAGAGACGGATTCCGCTACTTGACTCCAAGGACTGTTTATTCTGCATTAACAGACAAGGCAATATTAGTGGCCCAGCGCAGCTCTGCTCTGCCTGCTCCGTTACAGGTTAAATGGCAAGAGAGCGCACACATATATTATATTAAACAAGTCAATTAACAATCCTTGTCAATAAACAAAACAAGAATTGAAAATACATGTACATACGTCAGATATGAATACCGCAAAATAATCATTACAATACATTAAAACATACCTGCATTAACAGGCAAGGCAATATTAGTGGCCCAGCTCTGCGACACACATCCACCACTTGCACACTAGCAATTCTTACAGCACGTGTCTACGATTTAATGCATAAGAACAAATAACAAATAACTACTTATCAACAAAACTGCGGAAAGTAATCTATTAAAAGGTGTAGTCTTCGATTGCAAGCTAATTGGAAGCTAATGCACGTTGTTGTCAAAATCACCAAATATCTCCTCGGATTTCTCTAGTTTACCGTTCTGTGTGTGTCGAGAAAATAATCTGGTACTTCTACACAACCCCGGTTCTGTAGATAGGAACATAAACTCACATTTGAGCACGAAGGTGAGCAAGCGTTCTTCAGAATGACCCCGTCCCACGTCCCCTAACAACAGGTAACCTGGTGATCGAGAAGCCCCCCCAGCCTCCTCCCAACGTGATGGTGGCCGCAGCCCCGTCCCAGAACCACCCTAGCAGCAAGCATGCGGGCCAGATCAACCTGGCCCAGCTCCGGCTGCAGCACATGCAGCAGGCAGCGTATGTGCAGCAGAAGCAGCATCACCACCAGCAGCAGCAGCAGCAGCAGATCCAGCAGCATCACCAGCAGCAGCAGCAGCAGCAGCAGCAGCAACAGCAGCAACAGCAGCATCAGCAGCAGATCCAGCAGCAGATGCGCATCGCCTCCCAACTGTCGCAGCAGCAGCAGCAGCAGCAGCAGCAGCAGCAGCAGCAGCAGCCCCGGCAGGCGGGCCCCATACTGCAGCAGCAGCAGCAGCAGCAGCAGCAGCAGGTATTTCTGGGGGGGCTTTCCCAAACAGTAATCCTAATGTTGTATTGGCCCCTAAAATGATTTGAGGGTTGAAAGCTGTATCGGGTGTATAGTAACCCTGCACTCACACCTCCAGCAATTTTTGTAATGGGAACAAAAACAAAGTTGTGCAGACCGCACACAACAACAATATCCTAGGATTCTCAATGAGTTTCCAATGTGTGGGGCAGAGTTTCTGAGGGAGCACCCTATGGCATTGAAGGGAGTTGTGATTTTGATTTGATGTTAGCAAGCCTTCTCAGGAACGACTGCTTAAACCTTTCAACACTTGAACTTACAGTTTTGTCCTTTAGTCATAGTTGCCTGCCTGTTGACTTAACTGGTGGTATCCAGCTATTTTATGAGTATTGTGGATGGGGATTGTGCTAGGGCTGGCTTTGGTAGTAATTAATATCAAACTCCCAAAGCTTCAGGGGCGCGGACAACATTATATTAAACACATATCTGACAAGTACAAGCGGGCTCGGAGCTGTTTGCAGGCTTTTGGGATATGGATGCCATGTTTGAGTGTATAGTTTATTACACACATTTCTGAAAAGCAAAGATTCGTATGATTTGAATTATCAACAGGTACAATCAATGCTTTTGTCAGACCACCAACATAAACCGCCACTACTCACCCATGGAAACTAGTTCCACCGATTGATAACAGTCGATCTTACATTTGCAAGGGTCCACTCCAGAGAGTCCAGTAAAATTAGTCCAAAACACATTATTACTTAAATAAATGCTGCATACAACACATTAGGTAAATGACAGATAAGGAATTTCAACAGGTAATTTTTTAATACCAAAAATGAGTATCAGTTGCAATTTTCACATTTTAAGAATGTAGTGTACACACAAACATTTTTTTTTCTATGAATTTAAGGGATTTTAGTGTTTATTTAAGATAAATTGGTTTGGGCCTTAAAAGTAATGTGGTGCGATCGTGATTTATATTCAAATGTATTTATTTCCTTAACATGCTTGAAATTTTCAAATGGTTTTAGTAAAAGTGTCTAGAAAAATGTATTTGAATTTATTTTGAATATGTAAATCATGATCTCATATTTGTTATACAATGTCACAGCCATATTTATGTAGTAGCCTTATTTTTCCAATAAGTCCCCAAAAACTGATAAAAATGTTTAAACTACAATACACTTAGCAACTTTTGATATTATATTTAACTTTATTTAGGGTTACTGCTATTATTGGTTGCACCACATGATAAATGGTTGCACCAAATGACACTGTGATCAAAATCTATTTGAGATCATTAAACATTCCATACAAACAATAATTGAAACCATCTTAAAATATCACAACCTTTTCTTGAATTGAAACATTTAATTAACAATTTTATAAAAAAAGATATAAATATACACTCACCTAAAGGATTATTAGGAACACCATACTAATACTGTGGTTGACCCCCTTTCGCCTTCAGAACTGCCTTAATTCTACGTGGCATTGATTCAACAAGGTGCTGAAAGCATTCGTTAGAAATGTTGGCCCATATTGATAGGACAGCATCTTGCAGTTGATGGAGATTTGTGGGATGCACATCCAGGGCACG
>JAODOY010004406.1:5000-10961 GCA_025399855.1 Forbesichthys papilliferus
ACCCGCACTCAAACACAACTGTCAGTCTGTTATATCAAATCATGGCAACTTTACTGTTTTCTGGTATGTGTGTGTGTGTGTGTGTGTGTGTGTGTGTATGTGTGTATGTGGGGAGGACAAAATGTGGGATTGTACCTTTAAATTAATTAGCTTTATTGGGTTTATTTTTCTTTTCCTAAAAAAGGACATATGACTACGCTCTACATTTAGTCAACAGAAATGGGTAATGTGTGTGTGTGTGTGTGTGTACCAGATGGTCCACTCCTCCAGCAGCAGATCGGGTGGCGTAGTAGTGAGATATCAGCAGCATCTGTTCAAACTCTTCATGGGCTGGAGAGTTGGCCTCAGAAGAGTCGACCATGTTCTCACACTGCCAGCACACACACACACACACACACACAATGGCCCACAATGAAGGTGTAGGCCAATATTGATAGCGGTCACACAGCAATGGCTGCTTCTTCTCCTTCCTAAAGCATTCTCATACACCAAACAGTTACCAGCAGCAACAGGACGTTGCGGAGATCGGCCCACATGCGGTATGACTCCACTGAATCGCTCCCTGTCATGTTGAGCAGGTCCAGGAACAGACGCTTGTAGATGTTGAAGTTCTGAGGGCAAGTGACATGAGAACCGTTAAGAAGCTGTTGTTTTTGTGACAGCGAAGCTACATGGGATTAGCTGCACTGTTAAAGTTATAGTCAGCTATTGCAAGCTAATTGTAAGATAATATACTTTTTGTAAAATTCACCAAATATTTCCTCACATTTCGCTATGTTGCCGTTCTCTGTGCATGTTGAAAAAATAATCGGATACTTCTGCAAAGCCCTGGCTCCGTAAATAGGAACATAAACAAAGTGGCGAACACCGCTCCCATCAACAAAGCCATAGTACTGCGCTTTGCTTCACAATGCGTTTCGATGTGTGGGGCGGTGCTGCGGAGGTCCGCAGAGGGATGTTGTTTTGATTTGAGCTCAAAATTAGCAAGCTTTCTCAAGAATGACTGACCCTGCCTTTAAGTGTCTAAAAAACACATACTGTTTATTGTGTCTATTGTATTATGATGCAACAGAAATTCAGGACAGGCAAGACCTCTCAGTTTTAAACCAAAACTAAAATGTTTTCATAAAGGGGTTTCAACCAAAAACGCAGTTATGAATGATGAGTTAATTCTGTGTTCACATGGAACACGACAGATGGCAAACCGTCACAATAAGTTGTGGTAGACAAAATGACGGCAATTCGCAATCGGATGTTACGTAGCTCCCTCACACATGGTGAACTCATTGTCTTTTTGGACAATGAGAAGCTTTTCCCGTGCCGTCCATTGTTTCTGAATGCAGCAATAGTGTGTATGTGTGTGTGTGTGTGTGTGTGTGCGCACGTGCATATACCTGGGGGTTTGGGGGGGCTCCATGCTGTAGATACAAGCGTAGAGCCTTCTCCACAGATCCTTCCTTGATGAGATGAGTGGCGTACAGTGCAACGTACTTATGGAGGATGTTAAAGTTCTAGAAAATAATGACAATACACATGATATGCATACAGCACTTGGAGTGACAAGGCATATGCTTCTCTGAGGTGAGCCCCACCCATCAGAGAATATGAATTACTGAAATACAGTAAATGAACATATTATCTGGTCAAAAATAACAACATGGCCACTTTACATCCTAGTGGATACCAGCTTCATATGTTCCAAGGTATGCCACTAGTGATTTAGGAAGGAAGACAGGAAGGAGCTTTGTCCTCGTAATACCTGTTTGGAAGCTGTTTCCAGACACTTTTCCCACTGCCCTCTCTCGGCATACATGTCCAGTGCTGCCATCACATCCACCCCCACCAGCTTAAACACACACACACACACGCACATTCATAGAGGCACATTAAGTTAAGCAAGCAATTCCTGCCCTTAATAATACTAGATGTACTATAGTTAAAGGGTTAATGTTAATGCAAACCACCCCAGGGTTCAAATGACATCTCAACTCTTAACGTAGCTTAGTGGCAGTTTTATTTAACGTGGCGTGTCATGCTACATCTGCAGCAGGTGAGGCTACTTACAGAGTCGACTTTGCCTTGGTTCTTCAAGTGGTCCTTGTATTTCTGGTCTACGTAGTCTTCATACCTGCAGGTTTAGCAGCCAGACAACAGTGAGTCAGACCTCTTGTGGAGCAAGTGATTAATGGCCGTAGTACTTTGTACTAGAGACTATCTATAGTATTCCCATGAGGATTTGTGCATTTTCTACCAACGGGTGCCACAAATACTGATCATCTGCAGTGGCTGTTGGAATCAACACCTGTCAAATGCATGAATAACACCCAGAATATTTATTTTCTGTCCTGCCGCTCACCTAAAGTACCATAGCTCATCGTGTGTTCAAACATAATGATGCCTGAAGTCACAGTCTAACTGTGAACTGCTATTATTAACGCCTAGCCACCAGGCTGAACAATATCGCCACCCATAACAATGTAGAGAAAAGCAGAGAATGCCTTGAAGAACCATTGTCACAAGCAGGCCAAAACGTGCATGTCAGGTGAAAGGTCTATAAGCGGTTCCCAAAGTTTCGGCGCATACATGAAATGTTTCTTTTGACTGAACTATTAACAGTGTTTATACTATTGATTCAGTTAGAAAATTTGCATTTTTGGTTGAATGCTTTCATGTTTGCTATTGAGAATAATCAAATATACTAATCGACTAAGATTACAAAATATTGTAAATCGAATAATTATTCCAAAAGATAGAAAGGATTTAATGAGCCCAATATAATCTTCGTGTTATCCCTCATCCATAAGCTTGTGAGCCACAGATTGAGAACCAATGATCTATATGGTCATCATTGCATCAAAGAACACACATTTGTGCTTCTGGTTTTTGACCTGTAGTAATTCAGTGAAATGGCTTCATTTTGTGTCCCTGCAGATAGGTGTGGGTTTGGGTGTGAGTGCGTGAGTGCGTTTGCATGTGTGGACGTGTGTGCTTGTGTGTGCGTGCGTTCCCCTCTTCAACCTTGGTTCCAGCTCCTTAGCCACTCTCTTGGCTTTGTTCCACTCCTCTCCCTCGATGAAAGCGTTGATGGCTTCCTTTATGAGGTCCTGGTTCAGGTAGAGCTCAGCAGCCTGTGCACATGGACGGCAGCGAGAGGGAGGATGTAGAAAAGAGAGACGAAAGGAGGTGAATTTAAATTACGTGCATTTGCGGTGATGGGGTGGGGGTCCTGTGTGTCTCAGCAATGCTCCGCTAAATCCCTGAAAACACAGCCCGCTCATTGCTGTGAATGATGTCGGCTAACTAAGACAAAGCCCTCTCTGCTTCCATGGAATGTTTATTAAACTGGAAGGTCTACTCTGGGAGGGGACAAGAGACTGCCAGTGCAGGAGTAGTGGGGAAACTCAGCTCTACTCTAAGTTAAAACTAAGATAAATGAGTGTGACCCGAGCACAGAAAGATGCTGTTTAAAGGGTTTGTGATGGTGGGTGTGGTGGCTCTTTGTGAAATAACATTGTGAGCCTTTTCAAGCAGTTGATCTTAAACAATGACAAGGGATACACAACTAAATATAGACTACATGGGGACAGTTGCTTGGGCATACATTTGCGGGGGTTTTTTTGCAGCAAAAAATGGTTGCTTAATTAGTGCATATCTAAGCACCAAGTGAACATAATGTATTTTAGGATGTGACATTTGGATATTTAGGAAAAGCTGTCTAAACATACCTGAGAAACAGATAATGTAAAATGTCAGTGAAATTAAAACCATTCATTATATCCACACAATGAGCAAATCTAAAATAATATTCAATTTTCTGATACATTCTTGCTTTCAAATAGACGGTTACACTGCTGATATATGATATCCATGACTGATTTAAGCAATACAATAGTTTTTCAATTCATGCAAGCCTTAGTTTGAAAATGTTTTAATATCTGGCATAGAGCAACATTCACAGGAATATCATTTTAAATATTGCAGACTTTACAGTAAATATATTGGTCCTCCAGAGGGAATATATTTACAAAAAAATGTAAAACATGTGTTCACATATTACATTTAACTCAATATGACAACACATATTTTTAAATTTTTTACGCCTGCATGAAAAACTTTGAATATCTGTTTCCCAGCACTTACACAGGCCTACTGTATAACATCAGGAATAAGTGTGTGTGGGTATATGGGTGTGTGTGTGTGTGTGTGTGTGTGTGTAGGTTGGTGTCTCGGTGGGGGGCGTAGGTGTGTGTTATTGGGGACTGAAGTCAAATCGTTTTGAGTTAACTATAACCTACCTTAAACAACAACAAGAAAAAAATAACATTATGCACATTAATATACGGGGTCTCACAGACTCTAAACAGAACATAAGGGCTAAGTCTTGCCATTTTAAAAAATGTTTTCTGAATCTGATCATTGTCATTTACGCAATAATTCTTAGTTGTTCACCCATAATACATAATACATAATGCGAGTTTTTGATCACCTGTCGCTCCGCTCTACCTCTGCGCCACCTGCTGTCCTTATGTATGTGAGTGAGTGTGCGGCACTGTGGCAGCAATGGTTGAACCTCTGAGTTGCGTGACCAAGAAGTTAAGTGTGTGTGTGCACTCACAGCGCTGTACTTCTTGAGCTCGATGAGTCGCGGGCCGACAGTCTTGACCACCTCCCCTGCTCTCTCTCTACTGAGGAACTTTATGGCTAGCTCTGCAGCCTGGTCACACACACATACACGCACACATACATGCACACATATATATACTGTAGCTTTTGTCAAGGAGATTAGTGTGAAATACTTGTTGAGGTTTGCAACTAGCATTGACAGTATTTGAAATACAATTTGTATACCACATCTGTATATCTTACAACGTTCTTGAAAACTGATTTAAGGGAAATCACCCTTAAAATGTACTTTTGCTTTATATACAGTATATAGCATTTTGCAGATGTACTTATCCAACGCCTACAAAGATTAAATGTGTCAATAGCTGTATAGATTCACCAATGTTAGCACAATGACAGCAGGAGCTCAGTGATAACTAGCTTTGCATTTTACAACATACATTACCTGTATTATCACAAAGATTTAGACGGATTAAACACACATGAGCATCTTCAGAATACAAGTACAATATACATAAAGATCATATGTATTTGTAAGATTACAAATGAAATGTCCTGGCCTTGAATTGTTCTGCAGAATTATGCAATGCAATGTGTTACTAATGTGTGGGGCGGAGCTTCTGAGGGAGCACCGATTGCACTGAATGGAGAGGTGTTTATGTTTTGATGGCGTTCAAATATTATCAATCTTTCTCCAGCAAGCTGTGAGGAGCAAATATTGAGCCTACAGTAGCTACTTACCTTCAACCAGCATTTCTCCATCAGGGCTGTGTTGGAGCTGTTGGTGACCTTAAGGTAAGAATCCACAGCGCGGGAGTATTCTCCCGTGCGCTCCCATTCTCTGGCCTGGTCCACCACACCCTCCACACCGCTATGTGCACGCATAGCACGCACACAAGTAAACATTTTAGTAATCTGTAACATTAAATACCAACCATTGTCCCCCCCAAAAAATACAAATAAAACAATAGCGCAAATCGATCTAAGGTGTGGCTAATATGGCAGCCACCCAACTATTGCACTCAGCTCAATGTTCACTGTCATAATATGGAAACTCGTTCGTTTTAGCGTTTTCACAGCATCCCTGCTAGCGGACCAATCAAGGTTGGTTAGTGAGATAACTGAAGATGATTGAAGTCAAGCTTGTTTCAAAATGGTGGTAGAGCTAGATGAAGCGATACAAACAGTTGTATCAATGCTGATTGGTTAAACGCTGACCAATAGTTTCAAAACCAGAGGTCTACACCTAGTACATTTTTAGATTTACATTTACGGCATTTGGCAGACGCTTTTATCCAAAGCGACTTACATGTAGTACATTTGTCAGTAGTTGGACAG
>JAODOY010004407.1:0-10264 GCA_025399855.1 Forbesichthys papilliferus
TAACACACATCTGGATGTATGGAGGGGTTGGTGCACACATCTGGACGTATGGGGGGGTTGTAACACACATCTGGATGTATGGAGGGGTTGATACACACATCTGGAGGTATGGGGGGGTTGTAACACACATCTGGATGCATGGGGGGGGGTTGGTGCACACATCTGGAGGTATGGGGGGTTGGTACACACATCTGGAGGTATGGTGGGGTTTTAACACACATCTGGATGTATGGAGGGGTTGGTGCACACATCTGGACGTATGGGGGGGTTGTAACACACATCTGGATGCATGGGGGGGGGGTTGGTGCACACATCTGGGGGTATGGGGATTTGGTACACACATCTGGAGGTGTGTCTGTGTGAGAGAGGTATGCAGGATCAGAAGGAATCATAAAAAACATAATCATTGAGAGGAACATTTAAACGTACCAAATGCATCTACACGTGTATATGTGTATGTGTGATAAATGTGTGTGTGTGATGAAAGGGAACAGCTCCACCGTAGAGCAAGGTCAGCCACCTCCTGTGTGTGTGTATGTGTATATTTGTGCATATACAGTACGTGTGTCTGTATGTGCGTGCATGCGAGCGTGTGCGTGCGTGTGTGCATGCAAACGTTAGCAACAAGGTGTTAGCAACACAGCGCTACTATAGCAGCCATCTGCAGCCCCGCAGCGTTGCGTTGACACCAGAGAGCCCCGTCAGAGTCTTCCAGGCTGACAGACAGCTGTCACTCCAGATCAGAGCCGCGCTGTTACGGGGTCTGTGAGGAGGCCAGGGATTGCGATTCTCATTCTCACTGTGGGCCATCGCCCCCTCGCTAATCTCCTCCGGTCGTTGGTGCTGATGTGGAGCGAATACGTGTGTGTGTGTGTGTGTGTGTGTGTATGCGTGCAGTGGTGTGTGTGTGGGTGTGGGTGGGTGGTCATGGCCTCTATCTTCTCTCCCCCCCACCCCCCCCCCCCCCCTCCCCCATCCCAACCCCTCCCACCTCCCCTTCAGAGGAAAAGAGTACGTTACTCTGAGCTGGACTTTGAGGTAAGTCCCGCTCTCATTCCTTCGATAGCCAATCCCCTGCTTCTGTCTGCTCTGAGTGATGCATAGAGGAGCCAGTAGCATTGCCGAGCCCCACCCCATTTTCCTTCAACCAAGATAACAAAAGCCTTTTCATTCATAAATATAGCTAATGAATAGTAATGAATGACGTCCAAGTCATTGTTAACACTGTCGCGACACACTGGACATTTCATGTGTCTCACTGTCCTTGGTTGAAGAAATTAGCTGGTTCAGCGTGGCTGAACTACCGGAACCAGAGACGGGTGCTGTGTGTTGGGCTGCTTGTGTTCACATGGGCTAGTGTGTGTGTGTGTGTGTGTGCACTCTTGCATATAGCTACCCCGGTATGAATCTACAGTCTTAGGAAACTATTCCCTTTTCTAAAAGCCTAACATCGAGCAAACAGCATCACTTCTGCATTCTTTGTTTCTGGGGGGTTATTTACGCAGACAGAGAGACTGGACATTCACCTCCGTCTTTAAGGAAGCTTGTATTTGGACACTTGGCGGAGGTCTAAATGACTAACAGCCACGTACAACGCCGGTTAATGCTGCTCCTTATCAGCCAATCAGACACATTAATCTTCCCGCACAGAGATCGTCGCTCAGATTTATTTTGGTCTAACAGAGATTAAACTGTTTCTTTTGCCGGCAAACAAATAAAGACCCCATGGGAAATGAGTTTACAAAGAACAAAGAGCTTAGCAGATAAAAAAGGACAACATTTATCCTGTGTAAATGTATTAGAAAAGAGAAAAATCTGCAAACAGCCATTATAAAACACCATCAAATGACTTTATTGCCTTGTATAAATCACAGTTATATTCTAAACACATTTTATGGTTACATCTCTAATACACTATGCACATATTTTAGAAAGCGTACACATGCTAACCAGATATGTGAGACAGGTAGAGCATATTTTAACCGTGTATGTGAGACAGGAGCTAACCAGTTTAATCCAGTATGTGAGACAGGAGATAACCATCTTAACCTGGTGTGTGAGAGAGGAGCTCACCATCTCACTCGTCTGTAATAGGCAACAAACACACATCTGGAGATTATGGGGGTGTATGACACCTCCAGGCCTCCGGAAGAAGTAGAGAGCAGTTCTGGGGAACTCTCAGCATGACTTGCATGTCTGAGAGTGACCACTCAGAGAGGCAGGCCAGAGAGAAACATGGTTTCCTCTAACTTACTTCAAGATTAGAGCCCCCTTATATACATACGTCAAGATAAGATATGCTGTAGAGTAGACCGACTACAAGATAGGAGTAGGTATGTGGGTCAAATGTTAAACATAATCAGTACAGATATAACAGCTTGATATATCCTTTAAAATTATACCAAGATGTTTATAGGTTCAGGAATAACAAAAATGTGTCATTTGAATGTTCATATTCTGTTTTATTTTGTCCTTAATTTTCTAGTGAAATTAAGAAAAACATGAGCAGCAAATTAGCAATTTAGGAAAATGATTACTCACCATATTAATATATTATCCCAGTGTGATCTGAGGGGTGGATGTTAGCCATCAACATTAAACCTTATTAATATATACAATTCACAGTACTACATCATTCAAAGTGATATGTCAGTGGGTAAACTTGATATGTCACAGACCAATACATGTCAAGACAATGGAAGAAATAGGTTCAAATAATTTTAATGAACAAAATTACATAACAAGGTACAATAATGTGCAATAGTAGCTGGCTGTGCTGTAGAACAATGGCATGAGCAAAGTTGTTGCTGTTGATACTTTGGCTGGAGGAACTGCAGTGGATTATGAAGTGCATGCACGATAATCAGTCTATACCCAATTTAGTTTAGGTATGATGTGCTTTTCAGCATGCAGAAATCGCAGACTTTCCATACCGTACGTTCAGAACCACACCACCAGAAACGATAGAATAAACAAAGAGAATAAACTAAATATGATCACATCACGGTCATTACATTTTTCATTCACGCTAATAACTGGTTAAATACACTAGTTATAAATATGAAGAATAACTTGACACTGGACTGACGACCATGACAAAGCCAACTGAACTGTCTCTGGGATGCGCTGGCCGTCTGCTGCTACTCTGTGGGGGGCCGAACAACATTTTGTAGTATAACTCGATTTAAAATGTTGTTCACTTGTAGATAAGGATGTAAACTAAAAGTATTTTATAGTTTCAAGAGTGTTTTTACTCACCTTTGGCAAAAACGACAATGTTGTTCATGACCTAAAACATTCGCTGGTTCACAGTAAGTGGTTGGACTGGAATGACCATATCTTTTCTGGTGATGTAACCAATCAGAATCCACAGAACATCGTAAATTAGCCAATAAGAAAGTCTTTAAATGACCCAGCGCAGTAAGAGAAAGTCCTAAATGCGGCTAGCTATATGAGACCCCCCATATAAACTACACAGACTTAATAAGAGATCCCTCAGGTTCCACATAAAGACTACACTTACTTCAAGATAAGAGCGCTCTCAGGTTTAACTTATAGCCTTCAAGATAAGAACCTCCCCATATAAACTATACAGACTTCAAGATAAAAGCCCCTCAGGTTCCACATATAGACAACATTTCAAGATAAAAGCTTCCCCAAATAGACTACACAGACTTCAATATAAGAGCCCCCTTAGTTTCCAGTGAGAACATATTCTGACGTGCCAGATGGTTATGTGTCACAGAACCACCTGGGCAGCTGTACATTGAAACTGTGGGTAGGCACTTTCAAAAAATACTTGGCAAGTGACTGGATGGACTATGTGTCCAACAACATATGCACAAGCTTACATCCCAACTTGGCTGCCAGTACGACGCCGATTGTCCAAAATTGCGCGGACTGACGCTCGCCGTGACGCCAGACTGGGGCGATAATCGTGAGGCTAGTGAGAGCATGCAGCACATAGCTAGCTAGGCTACGCTGCTAGCATGCTAGCAGCATGCGCTAAACTCCCTCCCAGACTCCTTTGCATCTGAGAGAAGCCCCCCCTTCACCCTCTACTCTGCGTAACCTCTAACTTCTGTTCATTACCTGCTGTTCCTTCCTCTACCATTTCAGAAAGTGATGCACACTCGCAAAAGACACTCAGAGTTGTACCATGAGCTCAACTCCAACCGGTGCCACACCCTAGACAGGTTTGGTAGAGACCCTGCCCTGTCCTCGTTTAAGGTAAGACCACCGCTCGCCCCTTCCCTCCTCCGCACCCCACCCTTGGTCCTCCACCAGTTGCTAGGCAGCGTAGCTATGCTAAGGTGTAGTAGACGATTCCCCATCTGCAAAGTTGCCATCAAGTTAATACATTTTTTATTTTTATGTACAGACCATCCCGCTAACGTCTGCTACATCCAGGGTTGCGTAGAGCGTGCTGTCTGACCTCCTCTATCACCGTGGATACCCCACGTCGCTGCTGTCCTTGCTATACATTGTTTAGCCAGCTCCCCACTCGGTGCCAAACGGTGCCAAACGCTAACCCTTGTGAGCGCTTCATCGGCACTTTTCATGGCTGAGGGTCTAATGCATCCGTACTGGAGCCTTGTGTGTCCTGTCCTTCTCTGGGTGGGAGGGAGCCTTATTAACTAGCTGTCACACGCTATTGGTCACAAGAGCTGTCACTTGATAGCTAATCAATTACGCCCCACGGCCTTGAGCCTTGAGCCTGACTTTATATTGTGCTGCCCTGGCTTCATCCACCTGTGTGTATGTGTGTGGTTATCTCAGTTTATATTTGTGTTTGGATTAGATGTGTGTGTGTGTGTGTGTGTGTGTGTGTGTGTGTGTGTGTAGTTTTATGTTTCTGTTTGTGTGTTTGGATTAGTGTGTTAAAAATGTTTTATCTTTGAATTAACCTGCCCTAGTGAACTACTAGTGAACTACTAGTAAATGACTAGTGGGACTTATTAGCCTGCCTTAGTGAACTACTAGTGAACTACTAGTAAATTACTAATGGGACTTATTAGCCTGCCTTAGTGAACTACTAGTGAACTACTAGTAAATTACTAATGAGACTTATTAGCCTGCCTTAGTGAACTACTAGTGAACTACTATTAAATTATTAGTGGGACTTATTAGCCTGCCCTAGTGAACTACTAGTGAGCTACTAGTGAACTACTAGCGATAATTATTAGGGATGTGCATGATTAGTCGGTTAAATGGTTACACGCTGGGATCATCGCTAGTCAGAACCATAAATACTAGTCTGTTAAACATATTGTTTTATTTCATTTATTTTTTTGAAGTAGTGGCTCAGTCAGTCTCTCCTGCATCACTGTCGTTTACTTTGCAACTTAACTTAAAACTAAATTTAACATTGGAATTGGATCGGTCCTTCGTATTGACCGATACCCAAAGTGCTGGTATCTGTATCGATATCGGGACTGAAAAACATGGAATGTGCCATCCCTAGATCCTAATAGCGAGGGAGCTGGGACAACTCTAAACGCAAAAAAATGTTTCCACTTGCTCCTCTTGGATGGATTATCCAAACATCAAACGAATCTTTATTCACAACCTCTCTGCTTTAGATTTAACCTTAAAGTACAACTGAATTTAATATAGTTTAAAATCAAAAGTCAAAATTCCGTCGGCTTCCTGACCGTTTGTTCACCTTTTGTATAAGTTAGGCAAAATAGCATTTTGGGGTACGGTTTGGAAGTACACTAAGCTATAATTAGCTAACGCTTTTCAGCAAAACCAATGCAGCATACAGATATACCGGTAGTCATAACGAATCAATATAAAGTGAGTGTTATAACGCTCTCATTCCGCTGCCTGTTAATAACGGAACATCCCTAGTACTTATTAGCTACTAGAACTACTAGCTAAAGTTATTTGTCTGTCTTGGTGAACTAGTAGTGAACTACTAGCGGTACTTATAAGCCTGCCCTAGTGAACAACTAGCAAAGACAATCTGGTGTTTGTACACAGCCCGGGCTCTGTAAATGGGAACACATACTGCACCACACAGCGCTGTCTTAGTAATGAGTCTCCAATGTGTGGGCGGTGGAGCTTCTGAGGGAGCACCCTATGTTATTGAAGGGAAAGGTGTTTTTGTTTTGATTGAATATTAACAATCTTTCTCCAGGATAGCTGACTTCATCTTTTGTAGTGTAAATGTTGTCATATAGCATGCACCCTTATGCATACTCACAATGAGCACAAATATTAATTATTAAAGTATTATATTAAGCAGGTAGGGGTTTGGTATTTTGCTGAAAGACGTTTCATCTTAACTCTGGGGCTCAAACCTGCAACCCTCAGTCTGAGACCTTCCTCTCTGATGAGAGGATAACAGAAAAAAAAAGTATAATAATAATTTAGAGAAATTGTAATCAATTTGTAAATAAAATGTATATTATATTATATTATATTATATTATATTAATGATTCTTCTTCTCTGGGAATAAAAAAGCAGTGTTCAAGTCAGTCGGTGGAGGAGGAAGTCTCCTACAGGCGAATGTTTAAACTCAATGTTGTTATGACAGTTCTCACACACACAGACACACACACACACACACACACACACACACACACACACACACACACAGACAGTGTGTGTGTGTTTGTAAGATCATAGTGTTACTCAGAGGGCACATGAGGCAGATGAGCTGTTTGGGAGATTATAATTACTGCAACACTAATGGTACAAAAGCACCATAATAACTTTAATAACCTTCTTTTTTTGCCAGAAAGTGACTGAGTTTGGCTACTGAGACTAGATGGCATCAGAAAACATCTCCATAAATGGAGCCATGTGTTCTGTGGAGGTTAATAGTCTTGTTAGAGAGTTAACTTTAGCACAAACAACCCCTCGCCTGCCTCTAGAACGCTTAACCAGAGACACTATTGGCCGGTTTCACAGCCTAGTCCTAGACTAAGATCCTTTTCCAATGGAGTTCTTCATTTAATTTTTGTTTTAGTCTTGGACTAGCCTTAATCCATGTCTGTGAAACCGGCCATTAGAGAGTTAACTTTAGCACACAACCCCTCACCTGTGCAAAGTGCAGTTATCGCTTTTTTCCCATTCATTTCGACATGGTCTTCCTAACAACTACCTGGCTAGCCTATAAGAACTGTGTGATTGAAACCTTACCCAGAACTCCTCTAATGAATCCCATCTAACCAACTCAACAGGAACCCCTGCCACCGCCACCAAGACACAGCACAGAAACAACGTTAGGTCTCAGAATGTCCTATGTTTACAGAGAGAGCCAACGTAAGCATGCTAACCCCCCCCCACCCCCCACCCCCACCCAAAAACAGACCCATAAACAAACCCTAGTAAAGCATCTAGACCCCCTACCAAAGACAGATAAAGTGTATTTTAACGCTCCATGAGCTCTTCAGTTGGACACTGTGACTGTTTCCAGGTTAGAGAAACTCAAACTGTGGGGTCACTAATATAACAAAGAACCACTGATTTAGTTGATTGACAAGAGCTGTAAAATAATAACGTTTAATAATCTAATCCAGAAAGTGTCTATGTGTGCCTAGCAACACAAAGTCAAATATGCACATGGCTATGCTGCTCTAATTTCATAAATATGGTTTATAACGTTTAAAAGAATTAACAGAGCCTCTAAGCATTATGTCCATGTCATGTCCAATAACTCTGTTAGACAAGACTCATACTACACAGTTATGAGGCTTTCTGCCAGGTGTATGTGACATTACTAAACATGCCCTTAACACCATAAAGGGCTGATAAATCAATTCATATTAATAACACATGTCCCTGTGTTAGCGTCTGAGCCAAACATGCCCTTAACACCATAAAGAGCTGATAAATCAATTCATATAAATAAATAAATCAATCAATAAGCGCTCCATCAGGTTTCTAATCACCTCATAAAGTGTTCATGCCCCCATAAAGCAGCTCATTAATGAGCTGTAGTACTGCAAAGCACCACTCACACCGGCCTGTCAGAGGAGTGGTTCTGATTGGTTGATAAATGGCACGAGGGCTGCCTCAGAGGATTATGGGCCCAGGATAAGGGCCGATCAATATTACGCCCCTGTAGAGTTGGTGCTAGTGTTGACCACTGAGGAGATCACAAAATGTCTCTCACACACACACACACACACACCACACAGACACACACACACACACACACACCACACACACACACACACACCACACACACACACACACACACGCACACACCACACAGACAAACACACACACCACACACACGCACACACCACACACACACACACACACCACATAGACACACACACACACAGACACACACCACACACACGCACACACCACACAAACACACACACCACACAAACACACACACACACCACACAGACACACACACCACACAGACACACACACCACACAAACACACACACCACACAGACACACACACACCACACAGACACACACACACACACACACACACACACACACACACACACGAGCCTACACACATACACAAGCCAGTTGTCATGGGTAGAAACTAACCAGTCTATCTGCCTGTCTGTTTGCCTGTCTGTCTGTCTGTCTGTCTGCCTGTCTGTCTGTCTGCCTGTCTCATTTGCATATTGCATATTGTCTCATTGCATAATAAAACTGTTATAAATAAAAGTGAGCTAAACACTTTTTTATACTCGCTCCTTCGTTGAGTTATAATTCTGCTCCGTTACCACGGAGACAGTCCAGTGTTGTTGCCCACGCTCCGTCTCCGCGGCAACATTTATCTTTGTGAAGGTACCACAGACATTAGCAGATAGATACTGCTTGGTGTGTCCGTGCTAATGTTTACATCTGGCTGTCACTATGGAGACCGTTTCCTCCCCATGGGGGTATCACGTCGTGTGTGTGTGTGTGTGTGTGTGTGTGTGCCTGCGTGCATGTGTGTGAGTGTGTGTGTGTGTGTGCGTGTATCTGCGTGCGTGTGTGTGTGTGTGTCTGTGTGCCTGTGTGTGTGCGTGCGTGCATGTGTGTGCATGCGTGCGTGTGCATGTGTGTGTATGTGCGCGCGTGTGCGAGATAGAGGGAAAAATATCCTTGCTGATGTATCATTCAGCTGCTCTGCCTGCTGTGTTCTGGGTTAAAGGAGGTGTAGAGGGCATCCCTCTGCTCACAGACAGGCAGACAGACAGGCAGACAGACACACAGGCTGGTAGGCATGCAGACAAGGAGTCAGAGACAGACAGAAAGACAGACAGGAAGGCATGCAGGCTGTGAAACACAATATTACAGATAGTTATGTCTTAACAGAGGGGGAGTTATATCTCCAGTAAATGTGTCTTCTCTCCTCCATATGTGACACGCTCTCTCCCCTTGTCTTCAATGTCCTCCTCCCTCTAAACGTTGCCCTGGGCTGTGGCATGGAGGCATTAATTGAATAATGGATTCCTCTCATTAGCTTGTTTTTAATTATTTCCTTGCCCCGGCTCCATGCCGAGTACAAACTCATCAGCTGTTTCCTCCCGTCTGCACAAATTACCCGGGACGCGGAGGAGCAGCTTGGAATTAGCTTCTCCCCCTTCTCCATCTCTCTCCCTCTCTCTCCCTCTCCCTCCCTCTGAGAGCTAGCTTTCCGCGTGGAGAGCCACATTGCTAATTTAGCTTGCCTGGTGTCCTTGGGCCAATCAAGGTTGCCAACAGGCAATGGTTGTGAGTGCTGGTTTGTTTGCAGTGTTTTGTGCTAAGTGAATATATTTGGCCTACATTCCTGGGACACAGCTCTCTGGGGGCTGGAGTACTCTCAGTGCCACTCCTTGCAGATGTGTGGCTAAGCGATGCTAAAGACCACAGCGCCCAATTAACTGGTTCTGTGTTTGTTTTCTGTGCCCCTAATACAATTAACTATAGTCTATAGACTATGGTTAGAACAGTCTGGTTAATAAAATGATGAAAGTCAGGTAATAAAACAGACCGGTGATAAGAATAGTAATTAAAACAGTTGGGTGATGAAAAAGTCAGTTAATTAAACAGTCTGGTGGTTACATCATTCAATTAACAGTCCTGTGATAAAATAGTCTGTTAACAAAACAGTCTGCTGATAAAATAGTATGTTAATAAAACAGCCTGCTAATAAAATAGTCTGTTAATAAAACAGCCTGCTAATAAAATAGTCTGTTAATAAAACAGCCTGCTGATAAAATAGTCTGTTAATAAAACAGTCTGCTGATAAAATAGTATGTTAATAAAACAGCCTGCTAATAAAATAGTCTGTTAATAAAACAGCCTGCT
>JAODOY010004408.1:0-10960 GCA_025399855.1 Forbesichthys papilliferus
GCATGTGACATTGATTGTCAATCAGTGTTGCTTCCTGAGTGGACAGTGTGATTTCACAGAAGTGTGATTGACTTGGATTTACATTGTGTTGTTTAAGTGTTCCCTTTATTTGTTTGAGCAGTATATTTATAATACATGTATTTGAAATACATATTTAAAATACAAAATAGTTATTTGTATTTGATAGGGTTGTTAAAAATGGATTTATATTTTGTAACAAAATACTTGAGTGTTTTGTATTTTGTAGTTTAAAAATACTATAAAATACTTTCTGTGTGTTTACTTGGTGCAGCCTCTGATTGGTAGCCTAGTGTAACCAGACCCAAAATTCATTTGGTTAACAGGGTCACATTAGTCTCGCAGAGCCAGCCTTTTCTTATGGAAACAGAGTTACTTATGTGGTGCTCATGAATGGAAGAGGCTGAGACTAACAGGGTCTGGGAATGTTTGCAGTAGTTTGCACTATTGATTTAGCCTTTAACCAATCAGCATTGCTATAACTGTTTGTATCACATCCTCTAGCTCTATCACCATTTCAGACGCTGTACTTCAATGCATAGCTATAACTTTATTGCATTTAGGAACCCCACTGGTCTCTAATTGGTCCACCATCCAGGGTGGCTGTGTCAACGCTAATGTGATAATGGTTTCCAGACTGTAATTGACTGTATAAATGGTCTTAGAGTAATTAGTAATAAGTCAGGTGGATGTAGAAACATGGGATTTATTTTCAGTGCACACAGAGAATGGACAATTGGCGGACTGTGAGGAGACATTCGCTGAATTTGACAAATTGTGTATTAGTTTACAATCGCTTGCCTGACCTGGTTAAATACTGCATGTTAAAATTGTAAAGCAAAGAAAGCTGTTGTGTGCTCTCAAACATTGTCGAATAAAGGTATAGTCAGTGGGACAAAAAAGTACAACAAAACTGAAAGAGAATCTGATTCTGGCTTGGAAGGATTTCTCTCAACGTTACTTAGTTTATTAATTAAGATAATACACTTTTGTCAAATTCATTAAATATTTACTTCCAGTTTGCTATCTGCCCATTCCATGCGTGCATGCTAATACAATAATCCAGTGTTTCTACAGTGCTGGTTCTGGTTCAAAGTGGTGCAGACCGCACACAACAATATTGTAGCCTTCACAATGTGTTAACTATGTGTGGGGCACTGCTTCTGAGGGAGCACCCCATCGAAGGCACAGGTGTTTTTGTTTTTTTGTTTTTTGTTCAAGCTCAAATATCAACAAACTTTCTCCAGAATGTCTATATCTTTCACTACAGTAACAATGAGTCAGTGGAGGTGAAGGGTTAGGCTAGATCAAATGCCAATTGATTGGTATTTGAGATGATTTCACGCTCCTCTTGGAAAAGTATTTTTTAGTATTTTTAAAATACAAAAATACAGTAGTTCATTGCTGCTGTATTTTGTAGTTTATTTTGATACACATACAATTAGGGTATTTGGTATTTTATTTTAAAATAAAAGTTTGATGTATTTCTGCCCATCCCCAACTACAGACTATATAATCCCAATATAATTTAATCTCTACAAACACGAATAGCTGCTTGTAGGGAATTAAAAGCATTTAGAAAAAACACAACATTTTTTTGGTTTAGATGTAGACTTTACATGCAGGCTATCTGTGTTGAGTGATAAGGATATAATATTTATGTTAATAAAAAGGCCTATGCATAGACAGACTTTTTTTTTTTTTGCTATTTAGCTAATTATATCTTATTTATATCTATTTATATCTTAAATGGCAATTAATTTAGTACCATCATAAGATATATCATATTCTGTGTCATCACCACATACAGTATAGGCTACATGTAAATTTTAGCTGCAATTGTGCATGAGGGTTAAATGCAGGGATGTGGATGGAATAAACACTGTCAGGGCTATTATTGCAATTGTTTGACTGCAGGTGACAGCAGATAGCTTCGAATGACATTTGTTTTTCTTGATGAAATTCTTCTTTGCTCTGCCTTGCCAGGGTCGATATGAGCTGATGGGTGTAGCAGACTGAAATTAATTCGTTATATCCAGCAGGTGTCAGTATTGGCAATGATCTTTACATACTCAATGTATCTAACGGTGCACTGTAAGAAGACTGCAATGGATTCCTTGATTAGATTGTTTCATTGGTTTTTTTTCTTTTCTTTTAAGGAAATAACATGTTCTCTCTTTTGTTTCTTTGTTTGTTTGTTTTCCATATATTGTTTTTTGAGTTTGCTTTATTACATTTTAGTATGTTTCAAATAAACATCAGAATCATTTTGTAATTGTCATTTTATTTTATGTTTCAGCTTGTTTCTGAAAAAATGCAGAAGGTGATATGATTATTATTTAAAAAATTTATTTGGCATTTTTACTGTGTATCTATATGCACATATCCTATATGCTTTTGTTTCCCATATCAATCCAGATTAATGAATAATCGAGCAAGATATATTTAATCACACTAGGTGCATTCAAATCACAGCAAATCCATGCAATTTTCAACAAAGCTGCTGGTAATTCTGACTAAAACTTACGTCTTCAGAGTCTTCATATTTTCCTTTCATTCTATTGCAAACATCCTCATTATACATTATTTATTTGTATTATTATAGAAAATATTATAAAATCTGTTTACTGATTTGTGGAGGGGAAAAACAGAAGACCCAAATGGAAAAGGTAAAGACATTTGGCATATACATTTTGATTGTGATAATATTGTGCATATTATATTATTATATTAATTGAAATGTTTGTCTTCAGTGTTTTTTCACATGTGTTTGCTTGTTTGGATATCTACTTTTTTTTAAGTTGTGTTTTTCATTTGGGTTATTGCAGAACATTTGTATAAATATATGATTACCTAGTAAGAAATTCATACAACGATACGAAAACAATATTAAAGTAAATTATGAACACAAATAAATTAACAAAACAAATTGCTTTAGTGACATAATCTGTTATGCATAACTTGTGAAAAATGTGCTGTATTTAAATCACTACTGATGTGCATTGAAATAAATAAGTGATGTTTATGGTTTTGTGTCATCTTTCAAAGTTTCAAAGTTGTATTTGCACACACTCATTGAATAGATTGGTGACTTATAGAAATGTTTTCATCTAGCATCCCGTAAGATAAAAAGAAAGTCACCAATAAAATAAAGTAAAATATAAGTAAAAACAAGCATTGTTTTGACTTGTTATTGTATTATTACAAAAATATTGCAGTGCCAATAAAGATAAGAAGGTAGAAGGTATACAAATTAATATAATCTGGAACAAGAGGTATAAACATAATATAGACCTAATATAGATGTGTATTATGTGAAGAATATTTATAGAAAAGCAACATAATAATCAGTAACATCTTTGTCGCCTGCCAGTCGCCTTCATATTCAGCCAAATTCATTTTTATATTATCCTCAAGTCATATCTGGATGCACTCCTTTCATCCACAAGCTTCAAAGCCAGCTCTATGCTCACATCACACAACTGTCACCAACTGCCAATCACAGCCCCCTCCTGAAGATGACAAACCCAACAGAAAATGTTAATCAACCCAGATCCAGCATCTACAGCGTAAATAAAACAAATGATAAACAGATGGTATAATTTACAACATATGGAAAAATATTGTCATCTTCCTTTTTTCCTATTTACAATTCAGCAGTTCCAGCTGGGTCAAAAACCTTCATGCTCTTCCTCATCCATCCTTAAACCCATGCCTCAGATATGGTGACTTCACTGAATGCTGACACTTTTTCCACTTGGTTAGCTAGGGTCTGCTTAATTCTGAAGTATAAATCATGCTGCTTATGTTTCCGTATTCAAACAACCAAAGAGTTTTTCACCTTCCACTATCGGCTTAGCTAAAGCATTTAGAATAGTAAACGTCTTCCAAAGATCAAATGGTTTCCACTCCTCAGATTTGGAAGGATTTCTGATATCATATGGTGTGGTGAAAGGGATGACTTTTATATGGTTGTGTGAATTTTACCATTTGCTGCAGTCCAAGAATATGAATATAAAAATAATTGGAGCAAAGCAAATCAGTTAGTGTGTCTTAATTTGATTTCCTTATAGCTAATCAGCCATGTGTATCAGGGTATGAGTAAGAAATGTCTTAATGATGATTATTGCTGTTGAGGATTTCTCCAATCATTCTAAAAACAAATGAGTATGTCTCATAATAATGAATACTCACTTGATTTATATATTATGTTCAATAAGCAATGATTTAATGCATATATAACTGTTGAATAACTCTTGACCGTAGCTCCTTACATCATTATTTAGAAAAGATATGCCAACTTCCATTGTTTTTGAAAAACATTGCCATACTGGTGGTATATTGTATGTATTCTGAAGCTATTCATGTTTCCAAAATCCAAAATTGCGATACATGTTTTACTGCTATTGAAGTGAGAAAGATACAGAGTGGATTGGTTAATAAAAGTTCAAAATAACTTGAATTAGCTTGATTATCTTATTTTGTAAATTATCTTAATACTGCAGTATATTCATTACATATGGAGTTAGCTCTGAACAGAGCCTGGTTGTACTGAAGTGTAATCATTAATATAATGGAATTAGGCATCAAAATAATGAAATCTTAGTATGTTGTCGTCTCACAATCAAAATATATATGGAAATCAAACCTGTAACTATCTTGACTTTCTGGGATATATTTTGTTTTCTGCTTTTCTTTTTTCCTTTTTTGATTATAAATCATAATGATCTATAATTTAAATAATTACATAAAAGCAAGAAATGTCATTCTGAAAAGGTAATAAATACATTTTAATTCATACATTTATTTCATTTAAAAATAAATAAAAAGTCTTCCAATGATGTTCATGGAAAGCTCAGAAATTCATGAATTAGAATCAACTAAATCTATGGTTACAATAACAATATGTTATTCCTTCTTCCTTATTTTACTGTATATGAGCAGCATTACTGTTTCTGTTGTTGACATTATAAGAAAGGTGAGAAATGTGTCCTTCCTGTCTGAACCATGGTAAATAAGCATGAGAAAATGTCAAAGCTTAACTGTGGTCAAACAACTTCCGTGTAGCAATGACTCACTCTCACTGTGCGTGTGTGCATGCGTGTGTCTGTTTATAAAAAACTATGCCAGAATGAGACAGTATTTGTATTTGTACACTACTCGCTCTACATGCGAGAGCAGTGATCTTTATCTTACATTACAGTGGGGGTCCAAGGAAACATAGCGTAAACTGGTTAACAGTCATTTTCTCAGTATCTCCCTTGTCGTTTGTTCAGCCACCTGTCTGTTGGCTCAGAGCATAGGTTGTGCTGTGGAAAATGATGCCGCAACATCCTCGCCCAGCACCTCTGACATGTGTTGTTTACCGAGGTTTGCTTATCAAATGCTTGATGTTTGATATGTAAGGGAACGATCCGTGCAACAGATTTACTCAATAGCTGGTGAGGGAGGAGGTTTTAAACTGACAGATAGGTTAAGCCTTTGAGTTACATAAAGAATGGGGTCTTTCTATAACTGAAATCCTCACCAGATCTAATCCAGACATCTACAAATCACTTAATCACATATAATGTCATTCACAGGCTGCTGCAAGTTGAGTTGTGTAAACTAACATTATGATAAACATTGTAGATTTGTATTGATTGCATATAGTTTAACACAGTTTATGTTTTATTTATATTTTTCTAGAGGAATGTCTATAAGGAATCCCTTATACCATTATATAAAACTATTTATAAAGAAGTTTATTTTTCTTTTACCAAGACTTGTCCACATCATAGCCAAATATATTAGAATACAGTGATCTACCGATTATTCCTTTATCATGTCATTAGGATTCCAGAATGAAAATTATCAACGTAAGGATAATAAAATATGTCCTACTGTGTAGAACTCAGCAGAACACTGTTAGTGTTTTGGACACCGATCAGTAAAACGATGTCTGTGATGTACAGCAAGCTGAATAAAAGTGACCACAAAATGACATGTCATACATCAAGCTTATGTTTTGAGTCAAGATGATAAGGAAAGAGCTTAAGTTCTGACTCACATCTGCCATCAATTATTACTGTAAAAACCGCATGCTTGGCAACAAGGGAGAGTTTTGGCTTGGCCAGTACCTCCATGGACCAACTATTGAACAGCACACAACATCCAGCTAAGACCTGCTGTACAGTATCTCAGTGAACATCAACATACTCCCATATTCTCTCCCTTAGGTGTCTTCTGAACATCAAAGGAGGTAAAAGGAGAGAGTGGTATCTTTTCACTGTGTGAAACAGTTGGGCTTTCAGCCTCAAGATGCAAGCAGGGAGCAGGCAATGACATTGAGTTCCACTGAGCTGAAGGGCTGTGGTGGTTGTGTTTGGAATGTTTTGTACCTGGTGAGGAGCGATCACATCAAACAATTCAAATGCCAACAGGATGTGACCAATCAATGCAGAATGCTATATAGAACCACCATTATAGGATTTCAAGAAGCTAATAACGAAGGAAATAGTTGTATATGATAGACTGGGTGCAGAGCCATAAGTCATACAATTCCACAATTTTATCTCCAGTCATTGTAGCTTAGTATATTTATTTTATGTATACTTTCTCCTAGCCCATGGCTCATGCTCTCAGCTCAATATATTTAGCTGAGATTATAGTATGGAAAGCCTGTTTACATTAACATTCACACAGCCACCCTGCTGGCAGGCCAATAAGTGTGGGTTAGTGATGAAGTCAAGCGTGATTCGAAATGGTGGTATAGAACTAGATGAGGTGATCAAAACAGTTGAATTGTTGAGTAGAAACAGCGATTGGTCATGCGCTGTCCAATAGTTTCAAAATTAACCAGAGGTCTACGCCACCAAGTAGGAGGAAACCATTGCGAACACTTCCCAATGGAGCATGGCCAGACCTATTCACAAAGTGAATATGGGCTGGTTACACCAGGCTAACATTCTTCAGATTTTTGTACATATTTTCCAACGTTTTAACTAACAAAATATGTTGAGGAGCTTCATGGTTTAAAAGTCGAAAACCTCTAAAATATACCATCATTCACAATACAGTTGGTGAGGTGTATTGCTTTTGCAATTCAGTTGGAAAGCACTGAAGAAGAAGTTTATATATGATTCTGTTTTCTGACTTCTGTTTTTGGATTGCATGTTTTGAGTTTCCAGTTTCAACTCATTGTATGCAAGGATTCTCAGTGATATTACAAAACATTTTACAGTTTTGTAAGTAAAAAGAAATGTTTCCACATGGCTTTCTGATCAGTGCTGTAATCTTCATGCTGTTGTGCAATTTGCTATTGTGTAACATGAGTCTCAGAGAGCATTTTGAGGTGAAAAAGCTCATTCAGCAAACATGAGCAATTCAGACAACAACAAACGTTTGTGTATTCTGATCATAAACAATAGCTGTGTATGTTGAAATGCTGCCAGGAAAGTCTAAATGCTAAATCTAAATCTCTGACTAATGTGTGTCCAGAAACTCATCTGACACTAAAATACACACACATAAGTACAGAGAAATATAATTAAATTGTATTACTGCATTGCAATCCTTTGTCTAATACTGTCTGTAAGAAATACAATGTCAAATAATTAATATAAACTAGATTCATTTTTAGGTAAAAAAATGTTTTAGATGACTGCAAATATTTAAATAAACACAACACTATAAATAGCATGTTAATTGAATTTGGTTTTAAATGTCATATTTCATCCAAAGCAATACATTAAATTCTGTTCATTATATCTCACCCTATTTCTTTGCAGCTACATTGTGGTGGTTTCAGCGAGGTGACTTTATTTCTGACAATACAACCTCAAACCCCAGTATGTTATCCCAGGCAAATAAACGTCAATCATTAAACATGCAGAAACCACCACAATGTTCAAGCCCTTCCAACTAATACACTGCAGCATAGCAGTGAAATTAGTGCCATATTAGCTTAATCTGGCACTGGCATCAGCTCATGTGCCAACTATTTATCTGTGTTTTTAAAAGTCAAGAAACAAATTTAGTTGAGGTATGTGTGGAGGCTAATTTGTCAGTACCATAACAACAGGCCTATAATCTTCCGAATCAGGAAAACCAGGACAAATTATGTACCATGGTGCCATCACTGTAAATCAACATCATGAGTATGGTCGTGTAGAAATGTGCTCTACAACAAGGACTGGGAGAATAACGTTTGTTCCCATGTTTTTTTCCAAAAGTATAGTATGATATACTGTGAGAAGGGTTCCGTTGGCTTCCAGTTCTCACACTCTAAAGTATAGCAGAATGAGATTCCTTTACAGCTATGGGTTGTAGGGTTTGGGTTGAGCATGTTCCTTTCTATTACATGGTTTTGTTGGCTGTGAACCACATTTGACAACTCTGAAGTGATTGTTTACAGTGCTGAGAATGCATGGCACAAACAACATGAAAACCATCACAATAAATGACGTAGACGGGAACAAAATACAGAATTACTAAGAGAAACAAAGAAAGAAAAGATGGAAGTTAAATGTAGGGTAAATACAACCCCGTATGTACAAGAATGAACTCTTGAATGTATTATATTCAGTTTAGAGTTTGAGTTACAGTAAGTGGAATGGAAAAATAAACCCTGAACATTCATTATGTGATCTCTAGATCAGTGTTAGGTCCATTCTGAATCATTTCAGTCCAATCTGTATTGTTTTACACTATCGGACAACACAGTGGCCCAGTGGGCAGCACTGTGGCCTCACAGCAAGAAGGTCCTGGGTTCCATCCATGGTCGTCCTGACCTTTCACTGTGGAGTTTGCATGTTCTCCCCTTGTGCTTCCTCCAGGTGCTCTGGTTTCCCCCACATCCAAAAAACATGTCAGGTTCACTCTATGCTGTCAGTGCTGTTGACCAGAGACACTGGCCTCTATCTGGGATTTGTCCCTGGGTGCTGCACAGCAGCTGCCCACTGCTCCCTTGAGGGGTGGGTTAAATGCAGAGGATGAATTTGTATATGACAATAAAAGCATCTTTTATAGAACTGAAAACAATATCTTACATAATATGGCCATTGTAGAAGAGGCAGCTTATGTGCGCGCGCGCGTGCGTGTGTGTGTGTGTGTGTGATTGAGTTGGGGGGAAGGCAGTTGCAAAACAGAGAAAGCAAAACAATGAGAAAGAGGATTAAAAAGTGAGAGAAAGACATGAAGCCTAGTTCAACTTCAGTTGAACAATCCAACTGAAGCTGTGTTTTCAGTCTCTGAGCCAGAGTAAAAAAACATCAAAGCTTGGAGTTTGGGACTCCAAAGTCGCTTCAATCTTTGACCATTTCCCATCGCCTTTCAAGGGCTGCCAAATTTATATTTGTTTTGGATTAATGTAATTTACTCCGCCTTTTCCATTGTCGCGGATAAGAGCCGAATCACAGTGAAAAGATTACAAGGCCCCTGCTTGTCAGATATCCCAACACGCCCCCTGCTATGTGTGCAAAGGCATTTCATATCAGTGGATGATATTTTGCATTAGGTTGATGTGTAAATCGCCTTCATACAGTTTTACATGAGCACATCAGCTAAGCCTTTACAGCCATTGTGGTTAAACGGAAAAGTAATGGCACAAAGGGTTAGGCCTCTTTCTTTAGACAACAGTACACTTTATACAAAATTAGTCACCATTAGATTGCTTAGATTAGATAAACCTCATTAAATTACTAGACATATGCATGTATAATTATATACTGTATTTATTAATGTTTTTGAAATTAAAAATGGTTTGAAAGTTATGTTGTAAAGCACAATTATGCTGCATTTGGAATTGTTACCTACATTAAATCAAATAGATAGAGAACATGAGACTCTAAATGACATGTTGTGCCTGTTACAGGTGAGGTGTACCTCCCCCTGCTGGTGGTTTTAAAGGAGTATGCTTTTCTGGTTCCCAGGTGAGTGTGATTCCAGGCTGAGTAGCTAGTATATTTAAGCCTGTGCCAGCTCAGTCTGTCTCTCTCTCTCCTGTCTCACACATAACACTACTTCTCCTGCGAGAGCCAGTTCTGTTTTGTTAAAGTCATGACTCATTAACTTTTGTTCTTTTTAGGTTTTCATAAGGTTTGATCTGGTAGTCTTCTTATCGCGGCTTGCTTTTGATTAGTTTACTTGGGGGTTATGTTTTGGTAGTTTAAGGGGCACCTCTGGGTCCGACGGCTCATGATGTGGTTGGCCCAGAGTTTGTCCTTGCATGCCTTATTTTTATTTTGGCCAGAACCCCATCATAATTTCTGTGTACTTTGTTTGGGAGTTTGGACTAAGGGGTTACCAGTTGGTTTAATAATTGTTTAATAAACCAACTGGTTACCCCCTAATCCAACCTCGACTAGATGTCATACTAAGCACCAGCATCTCAGACCAAATCAAATGCTCTTCACACATAGCACTAACAGACCGGCTATATACAGTGACAATCCATTTGCATGCTTTCATTAAGTTGAATATGTAGAGCATTGATTTGCGATACTTTAGTAGTGAGTTGACATTTCAAAATCACTGTTGTGCGATCTAGCCTTAAGAGAGCAAAGAACAGAGGAGCTCTGATTACAACACAGAGGGAGTGTGTCTCTGCTCAGAATGCAGTTACTCTGCTCTAGTCTTACAAACAAATGGTTTGTTGCTATAGTATATCAAAAGTATAGTAAGTCATTTTGGCAAAAGTTTATTGGAATTTGAACCTGAAAAAAACGCCTCTCCCTTCAATGCATTAGGGTGCTCCCTCAGAATCTCCATCCTACACATGGGGAATGTGGTGTGAAGGCTTGTTGTTGTGTGCAGTCTGCACCACTTTGTGCTCATATTTATGAAGAGAGTTGTAAGCAATTCGACGGGCAAAAGTTTATTAGCCTACCAATCTGGCTTCAAAGCTGCTCACTCCACTGAGACTGCTCTTCTCATGGTGACTGAAGCCCTACACACTGCTAGA
>JAODOY010004409.1:0-32886 GCA_025399855.1 Forbesichthys papilliferus
ACACATATACACATATATATATATATACATACACATATATATACATATATATATATACATACACATATATATACACATATATATATACACACACATATATACACATATATATATACACACACATACACACATATATATATATACATATATACATATATATACATATAAACATACATAAACACATATACATACATATATACATATACACATATACATACATATACACACACATACACACACACACACACTCACACGTCTGTATCGAACCGATTCCCGATCTCAGTATCGTATTGAAGAAACAATCTTCCATGCAATCATTTTAAGAAATATGATAATCTATATGTATGATGCCAGGGATAGTAAAAAATAGAAAACTGGAGACACAACATTACACGTTTTTAGTTATAGTGTTCAAGTTTATGTACAAAAAAGGAAGTTGAAGGTGCAGAGAGCATCTACCCTGCCATTGGTTGTCGCTGGTGTAAGCATGAAGTAGAACGTTCTCCAACGTTCAACCAGAGACGTCATATAGAGGAGACATGCCACTTAAAGGATTTTGACTGGAGTTCTATGGGAGGTTTCTGAAACACAAATATGGCAGTTGGAGGAACATATCCAAACAATAACACATAATCCAAAAGAGCCAATCATCTGCTTTATAACTGACAAGCATTAACCTATCGTTTAACCAGCTCCCCTATCGTTGCTTATCACGCTCAGCAGGGCTGCATCTCTCTGATCTGCTCTGGCTTCCCCCTCTACCCCTCCCCTTCTTCTCTACCCCTCCTCCCACCCTCCAGGGTCCTGTCTGGGCAGGCTGTGGGACGTGACTGCACCCCCCCAACCGCCTCTTCCTCTTCCGGCCGCTACCCAACCCGCCCCCCCTCTCCGCGCCCTTCCCGAGACGGAGCTGCTGGGGCCCCTTCTGGGGCCCCTGGTTGGGCTCCGGGATCGTCGAGACAGCGGCGGCAGCACGGCCAGCTCCGCCTACCTGAGCGGCAGCCGGCGCTCGTCGGGCGCCTCCCCCTGCTTCTCCTCGCGCCGCTCCAGCCAGGCGTCAGCGGGCGGGCGCCGCCCCCTGCCCCTCAGCGCCGCCGACTCCTACGACCCCATCTCCACCGACGCCTCCCGCCGCTCCAGCGAGGCCAGCCAGGGCGGCGGGGGGGGAACTTGGGGGCCCTGGGGGTCCCGGGGAGGGAACGGGGGCATGCTGAGCCTCACCCCGGCTCAGCACTACCAGCTAAAGGCCCGCTATGCCGCCGCCACGGGGGGGCCCCCGCCGACGCCGCTACCTCACACGGAGCGCGTGAGCCTAAAGACGCGCATGGCGCTGATGGACGGGCCGGGGGCCGGGCCGCCGCTGCCCCCGCTGGTCAGGCCGCGCCGCTGCAGCGACGGCGCCGCGACAGGGGGCGGTGGCAGTGGCTATGGCAACGGAGGCTACGGCAACGGCGGCTACGGCAACGGCTGCTACGGCAACGACGGCAGTAGCTACGGCAGCGGCTACCACCGGAGGAGGGTGCTCTACCCCGGCGAGGGTCCCGGGCAGGGGCAATACCGGCGGGCCAGCGACCCCGTGCGGACGCGGGCCGGGGGCGAGGACGCACTGGGAGCCCCGCCCCTCCAGGTGCAGCGCTTCAGCAGCCTCAACGACCTGCTGCTGCCCCCACAGCTCCCCCTGGTGGAGGGGCGCGGCAACGCCGGCTTCGTCGGGGGCTTCGTCCCCCCGCAGAACTGCACCCGCTCGGAGGGCAGCCTGCACCGGGGCCCCCAGCACTCCCCCTGCATTATGGAGCACTCGGGGCTGGAGGCCCTGGCTCTGGAGGAGGAGGAGGAGGAGGGGGAGGAAGACGAGGAGGCCGGCCTCTTGCTGCCAGACGACCTGCTCCAGTACCTCCGCTCCCAGGCCCAGGCGGAGGTGCTGGAGGCCCAGGCGGAGGGCGCGGGGCAAGTCCCCTCCAGCCCCAGCAGGCTGCCCATCCAGTGGAACGAGGTGAGCTCTGGCAGCGCTGACCGCTCAGTGGCGGACCGCGGCCAGCAGAGGGCGTGCAGGTGGCCGGCTCCGCCTCTGCCGGCCCAACACGGACCCCCTCTCCCCACCGCGCCCTTCGGCAGGTTCGGCAACATGGTGATGCAGCAGCAGACGCACTTCCCGGGTGTCCAGAGCGGCACGGGGCCGACCCAGGTGAAGCTGGAGGCCGCCGGCGCCGGCCCCTGCGCAGAGACCGGTGCGAACGTGCAGCGCTTCGCCCAGGTCGCCGTGGGTTACGGACCCCAGCAGCAGCAACAGCACCGCGGCCTAGGCGGCGGAGGCGTCTCCTGCCTTTCCCAGGGTCGCCTGGCTCCTCACCAGGGTCCCCGGCCGGCCCCCTGCCCCGGCTACGGCCCCGCGGTCGGACCCCAGGATCACCAGGACGGGGCCGGGGGCCCCTGCTGCCCCCTGGCCCAGCAGGTGTCCGGCCTGAAGCTGGAGCCCTCCTTCCCCGCGGAGCAGAGCTGCTTCCCAGGGGACCCGCTCTGCTTCGACCACCCCAAGGGCTCCTCGCCCTTCTTCGCCGGGCTGGATGAGGAGGAGGAGGAGGAGGAGGAGGAGCAACGGTGCCTGCTGGAGGGAGGGGTGGCGGGGGGCGCCGACCAGGTGAGCAGCACTGTTGGCGGCGGACGCGGCGATGCCTTGGTAACCCTGGACGACGAGGTGGTCAGCCTGGATTTTGGCGCCATGCTGGAGGACGCTTACGACCAGGGCAGCCTGTTGTCGGGGACGATGAGCCCCTCCTTCTTCCAGGGCCTGTCCAGCAGGACGTCGTCCCGCCTGACCACCCCGCGGGGCTCCGCCCCCTTCCATCACCACGGCGGTGGCGTGGCGCCGGGCGTCAACAACATGGCCGTCGGTGACATGAGCTCCCTGCTCACCAGCCTGGCAGAGGAGAGCAGGTTCCTGGCCATCATGCAGTAGCTCTCTCTCTCCCTCTCTCTCCCTCTCTCTCCCTCTCCCTCTCTCTCTCTCTCTCTCTCTGATTAGCATCACAGAGAAAAGAGAGGCAGAAGATGTAATGAGTAGGGATATAAGCAGATGAAAATGAAGGAGGCAGTCTTTAGAGAAGAGGGGGAACGATATAAAAAGAGAGAGGAAGAGAGGGATGGAGGTAGAAACAGAAAGAAAGCCACTATTCTCTCTGACCTCCACCTGAATCACTCACACAGTTGCCATGGAGACGCTGACAGCAGTTCGTCTCCATCCTCCACTTCTCATTGGGCGCTGCCTAGCAACCAGGAAAGAGAGGGTGGGCACACTCACACAAGGGCTCATGAAACCTGAGTTGGCTGAAAGACACTTGCGCGCACACACACACACACACACACACACACACAAAGATGTAAATAGCTCCATTGCTCCATACATTGTGTTTACAGTATGTATACAATTAGTTATGAATATTATGGGTTTAAAAACCGTATACATTATTGATGTTTTTCATTGAAGCCAGAGAGGGCTGTTTGTGTCTTCGTTTGTTTAAATTAAGTTACTTAACACTGCATTAATATACATGTAGTTTGTGTAAACACTAAATCAATGCACTTAAATATCTGCTTGTCTTAGAATAATTGCTGAGTTCAAGTTCATATTGGCTCTTTCAGTGGCATCACTCATGCGTTATGTGGGTTTGGCAAGCGGAGAGGAGAGGGTGGGCTCAGATGACTACTCATCCCACACGGCTCGAGCTGGCAAACGAGCCAACGACACGGCTAAACGGGCAAAGAGGCGGAGCCATCACAGCCAGAGCCCCTCCCACTATGTCCTCCAGACCATTCAACGTGAATCTCCACCAAAAGACCCCACCTCCGTGTACAACGTAAGTTTAATGTTAAGTTAAATATGCAATCATTTTGTGAGTGTCCTTTTAACTTCCTATTCCTTCCTATTCAGTTTAACCCTTTTCAGGAAATGGCTCAAATTCAGAAGAGAGACCCACAATGGCACTTTATGGGTGGGACCTTAAGGATACAGTAACAGCAAATCAAGTTAAAGGTAGCGTCTGTGTACGCTCATGACAACTTAAAAGTGGTTACTTTTACCATAGAAAAAAATATAAATGCAACTTATAGACTGAAGCGAATCTGTCATTTTTACTCTTAATGATATATTTTCTGATTAATGCAGCTAATACTCTGGTAAGACTTATAATATGGAAAAGACGATACATTTACTAAGTACTTTTACAGTTAACCTATTGTTTTGGACAAGGTGTTCTTACATATAGTATGTGCTGTAGTGTACATATTGTACATAACAGCAGAGCAGAACTATTTGTTGTTTTGTCTGCAGTCATCCATGAAATATCTTGGTTGAGAGGAACTACTCTATGCTGAAGCTGAATACACACACACACACACACACACACAGACAGACAGACAGACAGACGTCTGAGTGTCGTAGAGGGCGTATGTAACAGAATGTGATCTGATTTGTGTGAATGTCGACTAGCTATTATGGCCTGTCACCACAGTGACATCTGTCAGCCTGCCGGATCGCCTGTTTGTTCACTGTGACTGTGTGCATGCACTCTGTATTCGTGTGCGTGTGCGTGTGTGTGTGTGTGTGTGTGTGTGTGTGTGTGTGTGCACCAATGCTGCGATAGCAGATGACATGTCAGTGGGTCTGGGCGGGCTCATGCCATCTGTCTTGCTGAGTGAAGGGCCGTGATTGGCTGCGCTCCAGGCTATGATATGTTGACGCTGTTCAATGCTATATGACATCACAGGGGTGACATCAGAACTGTCAGAGCAGGATGGCCTAAAGTAAATATGACATGAGTAGTGTAGCATGATGTATGGCATATGTAAATGCAGGACGTTGAAAGAAGTGGAAGAATGATGTTTCTGGACAGGTCTTGTTCTAGCCTGGCCCCGTGTTATGATACTACATGTGTGTCTGTGCAGGTGTTCTATGTTTAGAGCTGTGACAGATCCCTGGTGTGGCAAGGTCCTCTATACGGATGTCCTTTCTGTGTGTGTGTGTGTGTGTGTGTGTGTGTGTGATAACAAGAATGAGAGAGTTTTCTCTCATTTCCTGTAAAGCCACTGATTCATTCTGACAATCTTTTCCCTTTCTCTCAGAGATTCCCTCTGGGTGCAGAAAAAGCAGGACAAAAAAGGAAGCTTACAAAAGAACATGACATCCTTTCTCCTCCATCATACCTCTCTCTCTCTCTCTCTCTCTCTCTCTCATCCCTCTCCCACTTGTGTCTTTTCCTCACCCTCTCTTGTTCTCTCTCTTCATCTGTCTATTTATCTTCCCCATTTCATCTCCTCTCCTTTCCTCTTGTCTTCTCTCCTCTTCTCTCCTCTCCTCTCCTCTCCTCTTGTCTCCTCTCCTCTCCTCTCCTCTCCTACAGACCTATCAGCAGTCTTCATCTCTGCAGTCTAAAACCAGGAAGAAAAATAAAGGTTAGTAGCATTGAAAGTACACTGTTAGGGCAGTACTCGCCTTGGTATCCAGATATATATTATATGAAGAGGTGGTGTGCAGATAGGATGACGTGGGCATACCTAGTGCTGCCTAAGACAGACCCAGGGGGGGTTTCTGCTTTCTCTACATAATGATGCATAACTTAGACTCTTATAACTTCCAGCTGTGACAATAAAGATAACAGACCAGTCTGTTGTCTGACTTTACATTAACTTGATGAGTGCCTCAGAGACAGAGAGAGCTTAAAAAAAGTTACTGTAACTCGTTTAGAAAAGTCAACTCTCTATGTCCTAGGGGAGGTGACTAATGACTTATATGATATTCAGTGTCCCTCTGTTAAATGTATAACTTTTACCACACAGTTAAAGTTTTTTAATGGTCTCCTGCTCAGGGCCAATTCACTCAGTATCCCTAATGAAAGCTCACGACTGCTTTCAATTCATTTTTCCCGTGGTGCAATGCAGCAGAAAGATGGCAAACACTCAAGCTAAAATGTCATCTCTTACATGGAGCAATTTTGCACACTCTAATTCAAACTGCACACCGCTGATCACACTTTTTTTACTTATCCTGAGGAGCACCTAATCATGTTTAGCACAGGACGTAGCGTCCCCCATCCAACGCCAAACCCTCAATCAGACGGGGACAAGGCTCTAACAGGACGTTTACTGTTCCACACCTGAGCAGGGACAGTACACTGAACAGCTGTCTCTCCATCTCGGTGCCCTCCAGGCCGTAGTTTGGCATCCCTGAGCCGCAGGCGGGTGTCCTGCAAGGCTCTGGGCAGAGGAGAGTGCGAGGGCTGGCTCTGGAGGAAGAGGGATGCCAAGGGTTACTTCTCCCAGAAATGGAAGAAGTACTGGTTCGTCCTGAAGGACACCTGTCTCTACTGGTACACTAACGAGGAGGTAAGCTTCACACCCTTACCGCTGAATACGTTCTGATGTTATGGCAAATGCTACCACATGCAGCAAACGCTTGGCTCTGTGTACTGTACAGTATGTCAGTGAGGCATCAATGAAAGGGTTGAAAGACGTAACCAGTTAAGGACATTGCACATTTCTGATCTTCTGTATGCTATTAAGTCTCCATTTGCAATTTTATTGATTGAATTATGTGTTACCTTGGCAACAATCCTCTGCAGAAGTGCTTTGCTTGTGAAAAATGTCACATTTGCAAGAGGATAATGACTGAATGTTTACAAGAGCAGAGGGGAATAAATTAAGCACTAGCCTGGTTTGGTGCACAAATATGATATTTCTAAAGCAGCTAGTTTATAGGCTATGAGTGGTTCTCAGACACATTTAAAACTACACGCCATTAAAAAGGATAATAGTCTGTATGCGCACAATAAACATGCAATGTCGATAGATTTGCAGTACATAACCCATGACAAGCTTCTGTAAACAAAAGGCCAGGGTCAATATATAGGTCACATTCAGTCGCAGATCTGGCTCAACATCCATGTTGTTTCTCCTGTTTGTACCACCTTGTCTGTAAGCAGCTATTCTTTGTATCGATCCAGCATTAGACTATGTCTCTTACAGTACTTTATAAGTGGACTAACGTCAGTGGTTCATCGCCATTTAAAGGCAGGGTCAGTCATATTCGAGAAAGCTTGCTAAATTCAATCTCAAATCAAAACAATATCCCTCCGCGCTGCCCCACACATCAAAACGTATTGTGAAGCAAAGTGTAGTGGTCTGGCTTTTTTGATGTGAGCTGTGTTTTCACACTTTGTTTATGTTGCTATTTACTCAGCCAGGGCTGTATAGAAGTATCTGATTGTTTTTTCAACACGCACAGGGAACTGTAGGATAGCGAAATGTGAGGAGATATTTGTTGTATTTGACAAAAAATGTATTAGCTTACAATTAGCTTGCATTAGCTGACCTTTAATTCCATAATACTGTTGCCAGTAGTGAAATATCTGTGCACTTCAGATGGGAACGGGCTTCTAATCCAGTATCTTGTTTGGATTTAACCTGGAAAATAGCCACAGCACTGTTCTGTGAATGCCTCTAAATTAAATATTTGCTTGCAAATCACTATTTGCAGTAAGGTGTAACCCTTGACGTTAAACACAGCCCAGTGGTGGAAAAAGTATCTTCCAACTTCTCAGCACTTTCTCTCTCTCTCTCTCTCTCTCTCTCTCTCTCTTTCAGGATGAGAAAGCAGAAGGATTTGTGAGCCTTCCAGAGTTCAAGATCGACAGAGCTAGTGAATGTCGCAAGAAATAGTCAGTGTCCACTAGATACTAGATGTATATTTCATGTTACTGTAGTGCGTGGCTGTGTTCGCCAGTGCGAAAATGTGGTTTTGTGTTGAGTATTTGCACGCGTTCACACATAACAAGGTGTGTCCTGTGTGCACCAATGCATACAATACATACGCTTGTGTGTGCCTGTTTGTGCGTGTGCGTGTGTGTGTGTGTGTGTGTGTGTGTGTGTGTGTGTGTGTGTGCGCGCGTGTGTGTGCGTGTGTGTGTGTGCGTGAGAGAGTGTTTGATCCTCTCTTATACATGTTGTGCTTTTGTACTGTGTGTGTGTGGGTGTGTGTGTGTGTGCATAAATAATGGTATTCCTGTGTGTATCTCCAGTGCTTTCAAAGCCTGTCACCCCAAGGTTAAGAGCTTCTACTTCGCAGCTGATGGAGTGGATGATATGAACAGGTGCTGTACGTTCAGCTTGACATAACCGAACAGAATAACAGAATATACCCATTTAATGATTTCTGAAAAACAAGTAAATTCTTTTTAATGTGGTAGAAAATAAATACAATTCTAATGATTGGTTTGTTGTGTCACATATACTATGTAACATTTAAAATTGATAATGAGTAAAATAATACTTTTGCAGAAACACTGATATACTGCAAGAGAAACTATACATAGTTATGTACTGTAGCACCTCCACTGGATTACAGTTAGGTTAGTATACTACTTCTACTGCAGCAGATACATTCTTAGTACATCAACTGCAGCAAATACATGTTAGTACTTCTAGCAGGAGATACATGTTAGTACTTCTACTGCAGCAGATACATGTTAGTACTTCTACTGCAGCAGATACGTTAGTACTTCTACTGCAGCAGATGCATGTTAGTACTTCTACTGCAGCAGATACATGTTAGTACTTCTACTGCAGCAGATACGTTAGTACTTTTACTGCAGTAGATAAATGTTAGTACTTCTGCTGCAGCATATACATGTTAGTACTTCTACTGCAGCAGATACATGTTAGTACTTCTACTGCAGCAGATACATGGTTAGGACATCTAGCAGCAGATACATGTTAGTACTTCTGCTGCAGCAGATACATGTTAGTACTATTGCTGCAGCAGATACATGTTAGTACTTCTAGCAGGAGATACATGTTAGTACTTCTACTGCAGCAGATACATGTTAGTACTTCTAGCAGGAGATACATGTTAGTATTTCTACTGCAGCAGATACATGTTAGTACTTCTAGCAGCAGATACATGGTTACTTCTAGCTGCATATAAATGGTTAATGCTGCCATATGTTCTGCAGGTGGCTGAGTCGTCTGAACATGGCTGCTGTGGGCTATGCTGAGAGAGAAAGGATACGTCAAGAACAAGGTGAAAAGCAAAATAAACACATAGAGACAGAAAAACAGTTCAATGTATAAGTAATCTCGATCAAAACAAAAACAGCTCTCACGTCATCAGACATTCATGGGAGCTAAGCCATTTATAGAGGTGTCTGGGGGATTGCTCCCCCAGGGTAAAAAACAACAACATTTAAGCCCCCAAAGCATTTTTTCAACAGTTTTACAACCAATCAAAATGTCAGTTTGGTCAAGGTTGGCTAAAACTATATGCACTAACATGTTAGCACCTCTTTTAGTCGTCATTTCGTCACACTTTCCACCTAAAAACATGGCATTGTATGTACGAACAGCACGCACTTGGCTAAAATGCTATTCTGACTGCTGAAAAAACACAGGTTCGCAAGTTGCGCTTTCCTTTTCATGCATAATGCGTTCATGGGCGTGTCGAGGGGAGATTGGGAGTGTCATGCAAATAAATGGGAGGAGATACGCAAGGAGAGAGTGATTAGCTATACCGTTGAATGTATGAAAGCTGCGATGCAAAGCGCAAGTCGGCGTTACTGTAAAAGGTCTCCGCCTCTGAAAAGCAGGTGTTATCCCAGATATCCCTTTGTTTTTTTGAAGGGAAAGCAAGCAACGGCAATGTTAATCTTGAGCAAGACGAATGCACAGGCCATGGAGAGACGTAATGAAGGATTTGATTGTTTGTGTTGTCAAATTAAATGTTTATTCCACTTCTTTAATTTCCATTTTATAGTCACCCAAAAATAATTGTGTCTGGGTAGAATTACGCCCGTTAGCTCTAGGTTTGATAGACAAGTCGAGCCTACTTTATTATCGATAAACTTGTTTTCTTTTGCAGTCTGCTGTTCCATTGCTTTCAGGCGCACATAGGTACTTGAGGCCCATAGTTCCCAGAAAATGACGTTTCAGGCAGTGCCAGGGATTGTCTCTATTTGCATGCAGCTACATATTTCCCTCTTGTGCATTTTCACACATGCCATGGCCATGCCAGAATAGATGGGTCAACGGACAGTCCAGCAGATGACAATACTGCAACACTTTAAGCTTGTTCCTGCAATGTTAATGCTTTGATTCACAACACATACTGTACATTTTCTCTAAAACTGTACGCGAGGTGGGAAATTGTGGATAAACATTTTCATGAATGGCCTATTGATTCGTGATCTCATTCATAGTCAGGACTGCTGAAACATCGATAGATATTCTTTAATGTCCCCAAGGGGCAATTTGGTTTGCAAACAGTAGTCACACAGCCATCATAAAACCAACAATAATAAAAACATATATCATAGCATGCGATTGTCACCATGAATATAGGGTCCACAATAAGTGTGCACAACAGCAGCTTGGTTCACCTTTTGTTTAAAAAACCCACAGCTGAAGGAACACATTTTCTTAAATATCTGGTTGATTTGACCCTTCTAGAGAAGGTGTGTCTCCTCCCTGATGGCAATAGTCTAAACTCTGCATGAAGAGGGTGTTGAGGGTCTGCCAGAATTGCCTTTGCCTTCTGAGTGGCTCTAACTTGAAAAACATGGCCAAGATCATTCAAGTTAGTGCCCACGGTCTTTTGGCAGAATTTAACAATTTTCTATTTTTATTCACCTTGCTGAGGTTATCAAACCACCAGATCACTGCAAAAGTTCAAATTGACTCAATGAAATATTAATAAAATATTTTCAATAGTAATCTGTCAACATTAAAACCCTTCAGCTCTCTTAAGAAACACCGTCTCTGAATGGACTTTTTGCAGATGAAGTCAGTGTTGGCATCAAAAGTAATTTTGTCACCCAAGATAGCGCCCAAGAACCTATATTGGCTGACTGTTTCCACAGCTAAATCTGTGCTTTACTGAAAACATGTTGAAACTCTGTTTGTCTTATTTAAAAAATGTATCATATAGATTGCCACCAGCAGCAACAATGATGACTACAACTACAATGTTTAATTTGGCAAATATTCGAGCTAAAAAGAAAACAGTATACCTGGTCTAGAGCTTGTCATTGCTTGCCGTGTCACTGTACCTGCAGCGCCTAGCTGTACCAACATCGGCCTTTATACTGTAGCTTGTCAGTCTAGCTTGACATGCCAGATGTCTGTGTTTGTCTGACACATCCACCTGGGGAGCTAAAACTGCTTTACTGTAACAGAAATACTTGGCAGGTGATTGGACGAACCTGTGAACAATTAAAGCCTGTTGTGAAACACACTATTGCAGTAGAAAAGTCGGAAGAATTTTCCATTGGGAAAAGCCTTTTCTCTTCTAATACATTCTTATAAAACTGATGCTATATTGCATCACCTACGTTAACTTCTGTAGGACCTGCCGATGTTTTCAAGTCACCTTTGTCACACCTAAACCACGCTTGTACGACGCTGATTGGTCACACACTGGTTTACCGGCCTGAAATAATTTCGAAGCTCTCCAGATTGATTCTCAAGGCGAGGTCAATCTGAAGCTTGCGAGATCAGGACTCACAAGGCTATATATAGCCAGTTAGCTGCCATGCTGAAAGCTACTTGCTCGTGCAGCATCCCCTACGTCCTAGTGCCTGCCAATTTAGAAGACCTGATGCGATGGAACAGTTGAAGAAGAAATCGAAACTATATTGATGTCAATATTGATTTATTTAGGGGGGCTAATTCATTTTAAAGCCCCAAAACTTTGGCCTGCCGACATCTCTGCTATAGGGAACTCCCTCAGAAGCTTTGCCCCACACATGCAATGCCAAACCTGGGATATTAATATTGTTTACAGTCTGCACCACTTTGTTTATGTTCCTATTAACAGAGCCATGGCTGTGTAGAAGATTTTTTTGAACAATATGCTAATGGACAAGAGGAGATTTGGTGAATTTGACAAAACGTTTATCATCTTACATTTGCTTACTATGTGTTAACTATGTGTTTTGTGTGTGTTTGCGTGTGTGTGTGTGTGTGTGTGTGTTTGCGTGTCGTGTTCATGCAGATTACTGGAGCGAAAGTGATCACGAAGATGATCAAACGGCCAGCCCTAAACAGGACAGCCCACCTCCCCCATATGACACCTACCCTCGCCCTCCGTCAGTGAGTCACATGTTCTTCTGCTGACACGTCCTGGGCAGGACGGAAACAAATCCACACAGTTTGGACCAAAGTGTCCGTAATATTGGTTAGGAAACATAACAGACGTATTATGAAGACTTATGAAGATCACTCATTTCTTTGTATTCAGGAATAGCTAACGCGCCCACAAGGTGTTGAGATGCATACACAAGAGGAGAAATTTAGTGTTTCTTCATTTCCTCTGCTTCCGCATTGCGCAAATCTGTGTCCACAGAAGTATACTTTTGACACACACACACACACACACACACACACACACACACACACACACACACACACACACACACATTGATCTTCACTTACCCAGGCTGGATTCTACTGGCTTCAATATTGTTTTTCAAGTTTATAAATCCAGCTGCACAGATTACGGCAATTTCATCCGTCTGCTGATTTGATCCATACCAAGCTCAGCGGGGGAAATGTGTTGACTGATGCGGTGTCGTGTACAGTATACACAATCGCACTGATTGAAGAAAGCTTGAGTTAATTGCAAAATGTATTCATGAAGTAGGTGGTACTACACACTATTACCATACAATGCATTTTTATAGATAACCTTGTTACAAGATAACAACTTTTAGCAGCTAAACAACGTTGAACTTTTGTTTTTCACATTTTTTAACAAAAATGTTAATATTGTGAACATGACAGGTTTGACCACGATTAGGAGTCCTGGCCAGTAAATAACACCAGGAGGGGCAATATCAGGGTACAGAGACGACCCCACATGACTTGTTTGAGTGGCCAATTGCGTGACTGAATGCTTGTTCTCCCAGATGAGTGCTTACATGGAGGGCAGGACTCGCCTGTCGTCCACAGAGACATCTCGTTCTCGCTCCTCCCAAGAGGACTTCCTGTGCGGTGAGTCAGCCGCTGGGTGCAGTGAGCCGCAGTACCACCCTGTGTCTGTAGGGGGAGGAGGAGCTACACACAGTGGGAGGAAGCCTGGGGGCAGCAACAGCAGTGACCTGCAATACCGCTGTGAGCCTGTAGAGGTAGGTGGCCTTGGGTTTTCAGAAGACTGACTGAACAGATGAAAACAGGTTTACTGGATGTTATCTTTTTTCTGCAGTACCGCTCTAGTCCTGCAGGGGGCAGCAGTGAGACTGGCTCTCCTGGTCGTTCTTCCTCATCTCAGAGACGCTCCTGGCAGGACCTGATCGAAACGCCTCTAACCGAGTCTGGACTGCACTACTTACAGACTGGACCTCTAGGTAACGACACATCTGTTAATAACACCTTGTCTATTTGCACATGCTCCATTTTGAAGCAACAATTGTGATCGTTTAATTGCAGAAGACGCTGTATTTGCTGAGCCACTTCCAGGGGGCGGGATAATGGCATTGGGCGGGGTTTACACTCTCCCCGCTCAGAGGAATGCCCCGTTGCCCATGGCAATGCAGAGGCTGATCCCCATGGCAACGCTTGGAGGAAAGCCCCGTAGCTTCACTCTGCCGAGAGACAGCAACCTGCACACCCTCCTGAAACCTCCCAGCAGAGAGGAACAACACAACGCTGGTCAGCAGAACGCACCACCGCTTTACACTCTCATTTCCTCTGCACAAAGCTACTTCTGTCACCAAGCAACCATTGACGTTTGACACGTCTGATGTGTCATACCTAATATTGCCTCAATTAGTCTCAAATACTGTAAGAGTGAAACTGACATTTATATAATAGTTAGATTTTTTTTTCTTTTTATGAATTCTGGTTAAAATAAAGGGGAATGAGATTATTATTTAAAAAAAATGATCATTTTTTTTAGTCTGTATGCAGAATACCGTGGTTCACAGGGGAGAGTGTGTGCCATTTCCCTTCAGATTGAATGAGATACAGTACATTAGACAATTATGAGTTTATACAATTTGCTTTTTTATTCTAAAAGTACAAAACAATTTGAATGTTTATTAATGAGTGTGTTTACTGCATAAGTGTGTACACTGTGTGTACTTTTGTGTATGTTTGACACATTCTCACTCTGTGTGTGTGTGTGTGTGTGTTTGTGTGTGTGCGCACAGGAAATGAAGGAGCATCTTTAGGTGACCTCTTCCGTGCATGTGAGCAGGGTGGCGTGTGTCCTCTGGGCCGAGCGTCAGATGTCAGAGGTCACTCAGAGTTCAGACAGTCCTTCCTGACACGAACTGCTGACCCACAACTAAACGACCGGCTGCACCGGCTACGTATACTGACTTCTACACTAAAGGTACACACACACACACACACACACGCAAACATGCGCGCGCACACACACACACACACACACACACACACACACACACACACACACGCATGCATGCTTGCGCACACGCGTACACACACACACACACACACACACACACACACACACACGCATGCACGCTCGCGCACACGCGTACACACAGGTTTTTGAGGTTTCTATGGTCAGTCTAGAGGCTTAATGGTTCATGGCAACCTACCTTTCAGCTCATTGCATCAAGAAGGTTCTCACACACACACACACACACACACACACACACACACACACAGTGTCCAGTGTTCTGTCCTGTGTCATGTGTCTGCAGTGGGTTTGTTGAGCTGCAGGGCCAGTTCCTCTGTCGCATGCTATTGGCTGTTCTGCACCAGCCGCCATTTTGTGTTCAGAACCAAGGAGGTTAGCTGCCAACCTCGTGGCTAGACATGTTTTTCACTGTTGCCCATAGCTGTATCTGGGCATGGCTGCTCTTTGATGAGGGCTTGTGTTGCTGTGTTGCTTGATGTGTGCAGCTAGCATCCGTGCGACTAGCGCGGCTGTGTGTCTAGGCTCTGACCGTGTGTCTGTTGGTGCCGGGGGGCTGTTGGTCTTGTTTGTGCAGCGTCTGCGTCTTCCTGTTTGTGCCAATAACATCGGCTCCATGAGGTCACAGTGGCTGAGTGACCCACCCCTACCTGTGTTTCTGCATCTCTATAGGACAGGGAGGGGGAGCTAGCGCTGATTGACAGGCTCTTGGCCAATCCCCAGCTGTCTTCAGCAGAGTTCATGGAGTGGAAGAGAGCCTATCAGGACCTCTTTTCTCAGGACCCGGCCTCACCCTCTGAATCAGAGCCCGCCCCACCCCTGACGCCATCGCTCTCACATACACACTCCTATGTTGAAACCCATGTCTGACACACACACACACACACACACATATAAGCTCCTCCTCAAGCTCATTCCCATGTACTGTGTAACAAGCACACATAATGACTTAATTTCAGTACAGTACGTGCATTACTGTACAGTGAAGCGTTACAGATATGATCAGACTGCCTAAGCAGAGCAGAAGTTGACAGCAGACTTCTTGTCTCTAACTGCCACCGCATTGGTTTGCGACATGAAGTTTCGGTGAGTCAGTGATTAATCACGACTTCTTGTTGGATAAATCTCCTTATTGGCTGGTTACCACACCGGCCGGCCAGTGGGTGGGAGGTAGTTGAGACGAAAGTAATTTCACAACGCTTCTTACCCTCCGCTTAACCTGAAATAGTCACGCCTGGCTAGGAACCTCAGCATCTTATGTCGTCAAATGGAGGAGAAGCAGACTTTGGCCGACATGCAGGCTATCTGACTGCTTCTTCTGACACAGCCGGCGGTGGAATTGCAAGATGGCTCGTAGGGCAAACGAGCTGGCATCTGTGATGGTATCAACAGTGTTTTCATCTGCTTTTCGTGCCATGTGTAGGCTTGAAGACTGTACAGTGTAGAATAGTATCATGGGCATTCCAAAAACCGTTCAGTGTTACACAGTACATACAGCATTGTACACGCCTTTTATATAAATATAATATATATATATAAACAGTGGTTGTTATTGTACAGGCAAGCACAGGTCTTTCTCTAGTGAATTAGCCTCAGCTTGGACGCTGTGATGTAAAGAGCAGTGTTTGATGGATTGGTAAAACTGCACAGTGCTGAGCTGGTCCTCGGGCATGACAATCTATAGAACTACACTGAATATTATATCAGGCAATATAGACCTTGTATGTCCTCTGGATCTCTCACTGAATGGAGTGTTATGTTATTATCCCAGACACAGTCTGTGTCACACTTATATCAAATGCTACTGGATTACAAATATGTTTTAATACATGTTAGTGTAAGTACATGTCAAACACAGGACCTTTACGATGAGATATCAATCTTACAATCCATAAAATACACAGTCGCTCAAACAAACATTTAATACTGGTACTGTAGATTGAGCAACACATTTTGATCCATAAATGTGGGCAAACATGATGTCACATGCAAGGTCTGTCTTGCTCTGCATATCCTGCATGCCACATATGAGGATATACAGTATGTACATAGAAATTATGATCTAATAAACAAATACTATTTTATTTGTACTACTGATTCCAAATGACTTACTCAGAGATCATCTATGAAAGCAATCTACGCACATATGTGTGCACGCACACACACACACACACACACACACACACACACATGCAAATCCCCACATGTGCATAAACCCACACAGTACAAATGTATGCACACTCATAGACAATGCACTCAGTCTAAATAATTTGTTTATGCTGCTGTTGTTGTAGTTTCTTGTAGTTGCATGTGTTTGTGGTCTGGTTTTTGAAAAGCTGTCAACGAGCAATGTTTGTTTTTATTATAAATGGTTTATGACATATGGTTATTTATTTACTTACATATTTATTCAATTTGTGTGTTCTGTTGGCAACAATATGGTTAATAAAGTTCTGCCATTTGGATGAAGATGTTTTGGTTTTAAGAGTCTCAATAACAAGGGAGAGAATTGTAACAGCTGTTATGCTTTGTCTTTGAACAGGACAGAGAGATAACAAAGTAGAATATCCTGTCGCTAAAAACAAATCTTACCTATTCTCTCACATTTTTCACCAATACATATGCTTTCTTTAATTGACTATTATAGATAGACTCACTATAGCATTTTTTGTTGAAAACCTATTTAATTCTTTGTGACTAAATGATTTTTGTTTGGTGTCTGGTAAAATGCATTTAAGATCAAATTCCTTTAGACAATTCAAATATCTGGAAAGTAGCATGTATGGAATGTTTAGTTATACATACTGTATATATGTAATATCTTTTTCTTTTAAATCTGAATTGTATACTGTAGATTTGAACAAGTTGATTAAATTATTTAGTCTCAAATGGTTACAAAAAATAAATAAATAAAATACATCTATAAAAAAAATCAAATGTATGCAAGCGCAATAGGCCTATGCAGCCTGAAAAAGATGAAGCACACACAAATGGCTACAATATTAATTCAGATCAGTGAAACTACCAGAACAGTGAAAATGGTTACATACTGTATCTAGTTTAAGGAACTAGGAATATTACATACATGTAACTGCCGTGTTTGGCTGTAATACAATATTTACTGTTCTAGGATCCAAGCTCTCTAGAACATATTAAACATATTATATTCCATCTCACTTTATAGATCTTTCTTTCTTTAACAACAAAAAATGTATAAATTTATAAATATCAATGAACATACTTGATAATACATTATTCAGTAGCTATTGATTATTTTCAAAACCTAAGAAAAATTATAGACTTAGTTCATTGGAGTTTCAACTCAAATGGCACTTGAATCAAGAATATCCTTAAATCAAGGTCATTAGCATTGGCAAGAACATGTATTTTGTTACCTACGTTTATGCACCAGTTCACTGCTCTGCTGCTGTGCGTTTAGTCTGGTAGAGGCAGCAGGGTGCATTCCACTCCAGCTAGCGGTCGGGGCAGTTGACAGATTTCCCTCCATCGGTCTGTCTGGGCGTCGTACTCCAACACACTCTTCACGGTAACTTCCTGCCCGTCCGTCCACTTCCTTCCGCCGAACAGCAGCATTACGCCTGAGGGCGACACGGCCATTCCATAGCTGAACGAGCCAATGAGAAGAGGTCGAAGACGGGTCCACTGGTCTGCCTGACAGTCATAGCGTTCAATGTCACAGTATGGCTCGTACATCCCCAACAAGGCGTAGACACATCCGCTAATGGTTGCCATCCGATGGCCGACTCTAGCGATCAACATTGGCGCTCTCTTTTCCCAGATTCTGCTTGTGACATCCCAGAATAGGACCTCACGGCTAGCCTCGTACGCCTCTCTGGTTGCCTGGTTACCGGGGATGCCCCCGGACACGTATATTCCCTTTTCTAGTACAGCGGATGCATGGCCATAAAGAGGGCGGGGCAGGGTAACTCCACAACGCCATTGGGCAGCAGCCATGTCATAAAACTCCACAGATGCCACAGATGTGTGAGTGCCGTTTGTTGTGTGGCGCCCCCCAATGGCATAAATAACATCCTGCTCAACAGAGCAGGAGAACAAGGCTCTTTTCTCCAGCATGGGCTCCACCTCCTCCCAGAATCCAAAGCGAGGATCGAAGCGCCACACCTGGTTGGATGTTGAAATTGTGAAAGATTTACCTTCTTCCTCATCTCCTGCTTTAACCTCCTCTCCTCCAATCACAAACAGGAACCCTCCCACCGAGCATGCACATTGGTTCTTTAGTCGGCGTGGGAGAGAAGTGGTTAGAGTTGAGAACTTCTTGTTTCTCGGGTCAAAGGTCAGTAACTGTTGGCCTGGCCAGTCCGGACTGGCCCCACCTCCCACTAGTAACACACGATTGGATGATGCTCTAAGAGAGGACTGACGGCTCTGACTGATTGGTTGAGCCGATCCCAGCCTATGGTACTCCAGAGCCCGAGTCACCTGACTTCTGATCAGAGGTGTGGCCATTGCTCTGTGGGTGTGGCTTAGAGATTGGAGGTCAGAAGAACTAACCAATCCGAAGCGCAGTCGGCTTAGTATAAGATTAGACTTCAGCAGTGAGTGGGGACCGTTAGCAATCAACCAATCCAGTGCCATTTTAATTAGCTCCGCCTCCTTCACTCCTGGTATCTCATCAGCTTCCAGAACCGCCATCAGCGATTGGCTGTTCAGCTCAAGAAGCATCTGTCTGTTTTCCAATAGCAATGTGCGCATTTCCATGGCGATGGTATGGTTTGCAGTGTCAAGAGCATCTTGGAGAGCATGGCAATCTGCCAGGTTAGCATAGCGACAACAGTTGCTAGCGGTCAACCCGTCGATGATAAAATGTTCACATATCAACACCGCAGCCTTCACCTGCAGGTACCTGGCCGCTTCAAGCACGTCGGGCAGCGTGGCGGAGGAAAGCCTCAGCCACCCAGAGTACAGGAAGTCCAGGATGACCTCCAGCCCCTCTGCAGTTAGCGCCGGCAGGCTAACGGAGCACGCTAACCTCTCGGCTGTGCTCTCTCCGAACAGAGCCCAGAAGTAGTCGCTGGAACTGGCCAGCAGGGCGCGGTGACACGGGAAAGATTGGCCACCCGTCTCCAAGGTGACGTCACACATCCTGCTCTCCGAGCGCAGCAGCTGGAAGCCAGAGAGAAGCCTCCCTCTTTGTGAGGAGCTGTAGAGGACGGAGTAACTCTCCATCCAGCGCGCCGAATAGAGGACAGTGACAGAAGAAAAGACACTGAGTTGGACAACATGAGATGGGCGGATTAGATGGACACATAAGCAGTTAAGGAATGAAGTGGGCCGACTCAGCACCGACAATGAGTTAGCGGAGGAGACATTTAAAAAGCAGCGAATAGAAAGCAGGTCAGTTTAAAGCCCAGCCAACGTCACCATGAGATGGAACACTGGAAGAGAAAGACTGCATAAGAATACGCGAAGCAGAAAGCTTTAGAGAGGAGAAGAAACCAGAGAGGAGAATGTGTGTTCTGAGCGGAGCTCTCTCTATTTGTTTCTCTGTCTGGTGGCAGACATGTGACATGCTACAGTAGCTGCCTGATAGGAAGGTTAACCACACACACACACACAAACACCCATGTACCGCCCCCTGGCAAGATAAACAAGCATTTCTCATGACATGACACGTGTGCTTTGGTGATAGCAAGGGTGCTATAACTTTGATGGGGCAGGTTGCCCTTTACAATATGCCCAGCAGGGAGTATCCCACTATAGGATACAAACTGTAGACACAGACACACACACACACACACTCACACTTCGAGCTGGCAGGCTTTATTGCCGATCCCAGCAGATGAACTCACTGGTAAATGCAGCTGTTGGTCAGAGCCCTTGATTTCAGGGCACGGTCGCTACGGCGCCTATCTGTGACTCTGTCTCCATAGCTACAGCAACAGAAACACAGACTGACAGACATACTTTGACCACGCTGATTTAGAGCCATGTTGAACAAGAGCATGCTTGGTTAAACTGTCGTTTAGCAAGGTATCAAAGATTGTATGTGTCAAAGGTAGCACGTAGCATTGGCATTAGAGTGTAATCCCTGCCCTTTGGAAAGGCATTCAGCCTCATTAATGTGACCCAAGGTCACCCAAGAGTAAAGGAATATTAATCTACAGGGTGATTTAAAAAGTACATCTTATACCAGTGTATCAACTAGCATTTTTACTGCACAAGAGTATAGTGTATGGTATATATAGATATGTTATAAGACTGAATGTAATAGTAAATAACACACAGACAGTTAACGGTCTACATTACAGTCAACAGAAGGAGATACGGCTTGAACATTTTGGAAACTAGCGGACATGTTTTTTAAATCCTCACGACACACACACGCACGCACACACACACATACACAGATGTGTTTTATCATTTTACTCAAGTGAATTACAGTCATGTTCTCTGAATAAGGCACAGGATAAAATACATTAGTGTGTGTGTGTGTCATGAGTGCACATTATAGAAAAGTGAGGTCCAAAATTATGAATAAATCTTAGTCCAAAAACCTAACTAACAAAACAGACTCATGTTTCTCACCAAGTTTAACCAGTCAGAAGAACACAAACACACACTCATACATAATATTCCTCAGTAATGCTAAACATAGCCTCAGCTGTCCAGAACAGTGTGTGTGTGTGTGTGTGTGTGTGTGTGCGCGTGTGCGTGTGTGTGCTGGTGATGAATGCAGGGAGCTCTGGGGAGGTGTACAGAAGACATCATTACTCAGTAGTGAGGTGTGGAAGGGATGTTGAACCATAAAACCAATCAGGAGTGTCCTTTAAAGGGAACTATATGAGATGTGTACTGTACCTTTTTTTATTTGTGTGTGGCGGTCCTATAATCCCAAGCCCATTGTGAAGGAATGTTACAGTACAATAACTCTCTCTCAAATACCCTATTTTTGGGATAAATCCCCCCCCACACATACACACACACAACTAAGAACACATACTGGATAATACACAAGCTCACAAACACGCACATACTCCAAATAACACTTTATTGTTTACAGAGGACAGCTTGGCTTTTTGTAGAACCAGTTTAGATTTATTGCATCAGATCATTTTGGAAATGTATTGATTTCTCATGTTTTCTGGGAAAGCACAAAGTGTCTGGTTAAGAATAAAGTAGTACAATTGAAATTAAATATCACCTAAATATGGAGTTCAATAACATGCATGAATAATTGAAGAGAACTTTATATAAATCAGTGCTGAATGCTAGTAATATTTGTACAGTTTTCAAAAAGAAATATAGGTATAGATTATAATATAGAGACATTATCCACAGTGTAATGGAACAATAATTGTGATTATCTTCCTTGACCCAACAAATAAATAAAATAACACTATTTGTTTATTTGACCAATGAAGAAAAGTTCATTTCATAAAATACACATTTTTATCTTCCTATTCATTTGTCTGTCAAATTAGAAACTATTTTAAACAAATGTTGTCATCTCCTTTTATTCTTTATAACTTTACAGGTTTACATATTTCATATTCATAAAAGCTTTACAGACCACATGCCTGTACAGTACAAATCAAATCAACGTAGCTGACTTAACGGAACTAATGAATGAACTTTTACTGTATTGCAGCTTGTTAAGTGGACGTAAAGGAGTGGTGCAGACTGCCTGAAGCTGTCGTGTCGTAGCAATGTGCATTGTTGTGTGTTGATGGTTTGATGTGTGTTGCAGTTTTGCAGTTTTGTGTTAGTATAATTGTTGGTCAGTTTGTTTACTGTAGGTCAGCTCCATCTGTTGCCAAGGAAATGCTGGGGAGACAGAGAGACAGCTGTTCACAGGATTAATTAATTATGCTGTAGATTAATCTATGAATTTATAGATTTGTTGATGTCTGTCTATCCGCTTGTCCACACTGAGACTTTTACACACAGAGAAATCACAGCACACACACACAGACACACACTCAAATATATTATGTAGGTATAAATAGTACCTGACTCAAGCCCTGCTGCCCACACACACACCACGCACACTGTGATAAGAACTTTGCCAAAACACACTGCCCTCTGGTGTTGATGACTGGTTACTGCATGTTTTTCACAATATTCAATTTCCTACTGTATCAGTTTTCAGAATCTTAGTTTGTGTAAAGCATTTAATAAACACCTTCAGTCCTTTGTGACATATCGCAGTTCACTCTTCACGTTCTGGATCTCTGATAGATTGACGGTTGGGCCAGGCAGCTTCACAGCGCCCTGCAACAACTGCTTCTCCTCTGGTGTCCGAAGAGGCACCGGGGGTGGGTCAGGGGACTGTCATTCAAAAACCAGAACCTGCATCAGTCAGAGCTCACACCTGACAAAAACAAGTTTGCTTGTCTCAATACATAGACCTACATATGTAATATACATACAGTAATACTGTATGTATAGGCTATGTATGTATTCCTGTGCACACTATGCTTGCCTGACACCTGTGTCACAACAGTGCACGGTGCCCCAAGAGGCACGTGCTAAAGAGCAGCCACACTGAACACAAGCATCTGTTAGTCATTTGCATTGCGTGCTTGTGTGCAATGAGCATTCAAAAGTGTACAGGCCTAGCAGGAACACAGTGAATGTCAGGGCTTTTAAGTTCCATGCCAAAATGTACAGTCATATTACTATAATCCAACGTAAAAATGTGTATACATATGTTCCACTGTTCTAATTGTCACTGACTCAACACGTTTGATTTTATACTTGTCCACAGAACCTCCACTGAATTCTGCAAGGTGTATTTTGGGCTTTTATTAATGTGAGCGTCTGAAGCCTGGAGCTGGGAATACAGTATGTTATGGATAAACTAGGCTGTGTGTGTGCTGGCTCACCTCTTGTGTTTCTACTGTGTCCTCTCTCCTCTTCACAGGATGCCCCGCCCCTGGACGCAGAGCTCCCATCGGGATGTTCAAATTAGCCTGAAGGACAGCACGAGCAGCCAATCAGAGCCATTCAACACTTAACACTAAAAATAAAAAAATTCCGTATTGTGTGTGTGTGTGTGTGTGTGTGTGTGCTGTGCGTACGCATGTGGGGCTTTCCTGAAAATTATAATATACTGTAATATTTGAATTATGTTCCTGGTTATTCAACAAAGCATTCAGTGTCTTTATGGAAATGTAAACACAGACACAGAAACACATGACTACACTTTGAGTCTGCTTGTTGTCATTGTTATTGTTATTGTAAGCAGCCTGCCATTTGGATGTGGTGTGTATTGTTTTGTATTGTACTGTACAATATATAGGCTTCTACTGTATATAATATCCTCATATTGTATATTTGTACTGAGAGGGTTTGTACCCAAGCCCTCGTCCTGGAGAAACAGAAGATGTAATTTAAGAGTGTTTAGTTTGTTTGAGAGAGATCTATTTTTAAGAAGCTAATGTCTACACAATACAAAGTGCTGAATAAGCTCACATCATCTAACGCATGTTTCCGGCTAATTAATAAGCTTTAGCATGAGTGTGTTCGCTTATAGCGTTTAGCGCGCTGTTAGCAATCATCTTCACATTCCGCTGGTTAACAGAGAACAAGATGGCCTTTTCAGTCGATTTTTACAAGAATATAAGGAATGATCTGCTAGAATTGTGTATTATTTATATTTAACACTAAGCTAAACGTGTACTACGTAAGATTGACACATAAGTATCATTGACACTTTGCATGAATGTAAAACAATCCAAGCAAACCAACCATACGCCTCCCATCTCCTCTCTACAATTTTACAAGTGGCACTCCAAACAGAGGTCACAATAAACACAAATGGGTAGTGAATTAGTTACTGTACCTCCACACATTAACGCTGATGTAACAAATCAAAGTTAGTATGCCTTTAATGACGTTGCAATTTTGTTTGAACTGTGAAGGTGAAATATTATACAAGGTTTATGAAGACCCTTTTCTCTCCAGAACGAGGGATGAAGGGAAAATGTGTTTGTAATGTCCTGCTTTTTAAAATGCCCTGTCCTGTTGCCCACAAAATGGTTAGAGCAGCACAATATGAAATAAGACCCTGTCTGACACACACACACATGCAGGCACGCACGCACACGTACACACACACACGCACACACACACACACACACACGCACACACACTCACACAGCAACTGCTATAGACACATCATCACACACCAAAAAACAATGTGCTGTATAGGCATATACACACTGACAGATAGAAACCACCAAAAAACAACTGCACACAAACAAATTTAAACATGACGTATTGGAAACAAGCATGATGTAAAGAGGTAGACAGACTGACAAACATACACTCACGATTTTAAAACCAGATACAAAGAAGGACAGTGTTAGACAGACAGACAGACAGTTGCATTCCTCCGCTGCCTGATCCCTGCACTAATAACGCCTTGATATATGCACACTATAAGCTCTACATGAGATATTCCGCCTTTAATCAATAAATCTTTATTGTGTAAATACATGACATCTGTCTTATTCTGTTCTTATTCAGACATATTTAAAAAATACTAAGATGAATCCATCAGCAGCCAATTCAAAACTGGTTAAAGAGCTGTATTTTTACCTTTCACGGAATCCCTGACCTGAATAAACTGCAAAAATATAAACATCTGGTACTCACTGTTAGCTTTTGCCAACAGACACAGGGCACTCAAGAGGCCATGCATTCACCAAGGCTAAATAAATCATTGCTTAATGTCAGCCTCAAACAGCCTCCAATGTGTGCCTCAAACAAGCATATACTAACTGTACACTACCAGTGGTCTTTACCTGGAGGGCCTTGACGTTGGACGAAGGTTTGGACATTATTCCCCCAGGAAGTCCACAGTCCTGCAGAAACACCAAACATGGATTCACCTTTAGCCTTTAGCACAGGTGTGTGTATGCGCATGTGTGTGTGTGTGGTGTGGTGTGGTGTGTGAGTGTATGTGCGGTGGGGGGGGCTGAGATAGTATTTCAGTTGCTTAGTGACTGATAAACAACGAGGAACAGGAACTGTTCTCTGCATCATTCATGAGAGAAGCACAAACACACAGAGAAGACCGCCACAATACAAACTTGGGGGTATAGAGATAACAATTAATCGTGTGAGGTACTGTAACACAGACACATAAGGTTTATCTTTAGAGGCTTAAATCCCCTCAGACGTTCAGGTGTCAATCAAATAATATGTGAACAAATCTATGTAAAAAAATATGGGTTGAGAAGCTTCTGGACAAGATTCTGTAGCTAATATGGTACTTTAGCTGCAATCTGGTTTACCTCAACAGTAGTTAAACAATTGAATTCTTTCTACCCTGTCCATATGTTTTGTTCTCTCAATAGGTGCTTTCATTCAGCTTTTCCTTCATTCAAATGTGCGAAACCACCAAAAGTAAAATAGGATTTTCAGGTTTTTATACATATGCAACATCATTTCTACGTATCTGTCAACAATACACACACTGTAAAAAATATCTGTGGATTTCACGGTGAAAAACTGTCAAATCATGAAGGTAAAAGGCCGTAAACTTTAAAATGGTTTACTGTAACAGCCAAGACCATAATTTACGGTTGATTAGAATATTACCCAGAATGCATTATTTTTTAACATGGTATTAAAACTATTGAATAATTTGACATAAATCACATTAATTTGATTTGTTTTCATAATTACACTGATTTATGACATGTATTTGTTAACATATTATGTTTGTATGTATTTGCAAAAAAACCCAAATAAACATTTTGTTGGAAACTTGAGAGAGGCCATTTCAAACATATCCTATCCTATATGTTAAAGAAGGTTTCCCTATCAGCTTTTGATTTTATGGAGAAAAAAAAACTGGCAGGTGTGATTGCCAGGATGTCACCATAATAAATACAGTAGAACTTTGCTGCGATGAAGTTCAACAGCCCACACATCCGGGCTGGGATTACCGGGAGCTGTACGGCTGCCATATATGTGTCAAAACAATGTCAAATATGGAATAAAACGCCAAACTTAACTGTAAATTCAGTAATAGGCTACTATCTTCCTTTTACCATATAATACTGTAAAGAATGTGGTACAACACCATGTAAAAAATACGGTAGAAAACATTATAATTTACAGTGTCTTTCTACCGTATTTTTTACAAAAATGTTCTGCCAACCACAGCTGCGAGTAATATACTGTACCAGAAAATGTACTGTTAATTTTTTTACAAAACGGATTGATCATCTAGCATTGGATGTACTACTAAATTAATTAATATTATAGTTCCTACCCAAATCTATGCCTATGCATACAGTTGGCATACAGTAGACATAGATAGATCCCCATGACATTGGTCAATAACAATGTAACGCATATCTTTGCAGAGTGTCTGGGTCTGGTGTCTATTCATTCTCTATAGCCATCTGTTGACACTGTGAAAGTCTCAGTGTTGTATTACCTCAAGTCCCAAATGAAACTATTACTTTTTTTTAAAGAATAGCAGCTTTCTAACGGATAGCAGCCTGACTATTAAGATAGATTAAGATGCTAAATTTACATGAACTGCAAAACCTTGGCTATAACGTCTCGCAGCCTCGCAGGGATAGCTGGCAGATAAACAGTGAACAGAGTGGTTGCTCTGCTGTGTTTATCTCTACTGTGGCCTGAAGGCAGACACAGCCTCTTTGGGGCATGGTGACGGTTTCTAGGCTGCTGTTTACTGCAGTATGAACCACAGTTAGAGTTAAGCTTATCTATACAATGTGTGTACACACACACACACACACACATGCACACACACAGTGTTACAGTATATTGTAAATCCTAAATCAAATGCAAATATGTAAATTATGTTTGTATTGTATCTGTTAAACTACACATTATTAACAATATAACATATTGTTATAACATACACCCACATGCACACGTGTGTATGGATGATATTGAGTGAATACAACAGCTGACCTCTTGACACCCTAGTTTAAAGCATGACGTGCCTTTCATTTTTAACACACACGCACACGCACATGCACAGCACACACACACACACACACACACACACACACACACATTTGTCGTCTGTTGCCTCTTACCTTTAATTATTCAAATATATGAACATTATACCCTAGTTTTAAAAATACTGTGAATGGTAGTCAATGACATCTGAGCTAGTTTTATTTTTAATTAAGCTACCTAATGCTAAAACTATATATAAACAACTTTGAAAAATACCTACACTACAATAGGATCAGTGTAGAACAAAGTATAATGGGAAACAGAGTATCTTACAAAATGTAAGAAAAAGTGACTGTCTTGCTATCTGCTGATATTTATCATTAGGACCAGACAAACCATTATTTCTACATAAGTAGAAATTAATGTTTGTCAGTCTACCAGGGTTACGCACACACACATACGTGCACACACACACACACGCACGCACGCATGCACACACACACACACACACACACACACACTATACTGTAACAAAGCAGAGGTCACTTACTTGAGAATGACACAGTATTCTCTGAAGGTTGAAATGTTCCCTGCTTATCATGCGCTACCTCTCTCTCTCTCTCTCTCTCTCTCTCTCCCACACTTTCTCTTTCTCGCTCTCTCTCTCTCTCTCTCTCTCTCTCTCAATCCCCCTTGCTTGCCCTCGTAGTTTTCACCCTTGTTTCTGTAATTCTCTCTCTCTATCCTCTCATCATTCTTTCACTCTCTCTCTCTCTCTCTCACTCTCTCTATCTCTATCTAACATGTTACAAAGATTCCTTCCATATCTGGGATTAGTTCTCACTATAAATAGAAGAGTCATTCACACAGGGGACCTGCTTTCTGTCCAACCATACACACTCATGCTGGAACACACGCACGTGTACATCGATGTAAACATAAATAGATGGAGTTGTTTAAAGTTTGAGACATACACTTTGGCTCTCAGGATTCACATTTTAGTGTAGACATTTTGATTATTATGAACATACTGTATATGGAGCTGACTAGCTGAATAAACATTATGTACCTGAAGGCAGAGTTACGAGTTGCACCGCCATGACACCACACACACGCCACACACACTGAGAGTGACGATCTTTTATAGAGGACACTCGCTGTAATGAGCTCAAATCACACACACACACGTCTCTCTAGCTAATCTAACCTACTAAAATGGTACTGGCCTATTTTTCTTCTAATGTACACACACACACACACACACACACACTCACGTGCATATACAATACACACACACACAAACACACAAGCCAATATTGTAAAAAACAACACACACAAGCAATGATCTCCTATAGGGGTTAATGGTGTGTGTGTGTGTGTGTGTGTGTGTGTGTGTGTGTGTGTGTGTCTGATGTCTTACCTCGTGGTGTGTTGGGCTCCTCTGCCTTGCCTGGTCTCTCTCAGGTCCTCCTCCTCTACCTGACCTGCTTCCACTCGTCCTGATTGGCTCAAAGACACCAGGCCCACGCTACCCCCACCGAGCAGAACTCGATCCACTGTCACAAAACTGTCCTGTTGGCCCCACATGATGGCTCTGTGTGTGTGTGTGTGTGTGTGTGCGTGTGCGTATTGGTGTGAGTGTGTGAGTGTGTGGTGTATATTTGTGTCTCACATGTGTTGACATGGTACAGTATATCATATGTATATTGTGTATTGTATATACGGTATGTGTGCCATGAGGGAATGTCTCATGTAAACAGTCGCTCTTCTTGTGTGTGTGTGTGTGTGTGTGTGTGTGTGTGTGTGGGTGTGCGTGTGTGAGTGAGTGAGAGAGAGAAAGAGAGAACCATCCTACCTTTTAACAGAACTTCAGTGGCTTTGCTCCCTGATGTCTGTCTGTCTGTTTGCCTCCCTGTTGGTCTCCCTATCTGTAAGTGCAGCTCTAACTTTTCAGGTATAGTAAAATTAACTGTAGAACAGCTATGCAAATACAAGCCCACATGCACACATGCTTGCTTAAAGCGCACACACGCGTGTTTTCCCTGCGGCCAGGGCCTATCTGTGGCAGATGAGGAGCATCAATATTAATGCATTTATTGTGTCTATTCATTGACGTTAACAATTATATTTTTGTTTTAGCAGCATATAATATTCCATTAAACCATAAATATTATGGTGGTGTGTGTGTTTTCTCTATATAGCCTATATGAAATAATGTAATAATGTAACATGCAAATATTGATAGTTTATCTTAACTTTATGTATATGACAGGAGCCAATCTAATATTAATGTAATATATTACTAGCATAATAACACGAGTAGTAATATAACATTATCCTGTATTATAAACAAATCTCTGGCTTTTGCTCAGGAATTAACAAACAAGTTTTCTAATCTTTAGGTCATCTGACATTTAGTATCATTCAGTATTTGTTCATTTATTTTAATATTTACTGCTAAAATGTACTGCTAAGATTTACCCTACGAGTTGTAATTGAGATCGATTCATCTGTTCTCGATCAGTATGTCTGCACTTGACTAGTTGTGACTCCTGACTGCACCCGGAAGTCAAGAACACAGCTGACGCCGCTGCCGAACACAACCAACACAACAGGGAAACGCGGCTGTATTAGTAATTTATCTTTAGGGTTATACCGTGTACGGTGTTAATAGACTTCTGGGATGTGGGTGGGCTCGTTTATCTGGTTCTGTGGGATCTGGTGTGGACTCTAGAGAACCATGATCCCGGTCTCTCTGGTGGTTATTGTGCTGGGATGTTGGTCAGTGGTGTACCTGGCCGACTCTCTGCTTAAGGTACCGTAGGCTAAATTAAAATGTATAATTTTGCTGTCACGTTTATCTGTTTGCTTATGTCAGGGTACATTTCACTCCAATTATCTATCTAAAAACGCGCGTACAGTCTGGTAGCCTACCGTACGCACAGCACATTATGGCAATGGCAACTACGAATGCAAAATGTGTGAGATTCTTGTCTGCCTATTGTGAACCAAATGTGAATACAGTATGACTGTATATTTTATTGATATACAATGTACAGTAGTCTACCGGTAAGTCCAAGATAACAATTGGTTGATTCCTAAAAACGGAGAATGAATGTGTTGCATCAGCCAGTTTATAAAGAAAGGTGCACGATGAGTCCACGTTTAAACGTTGTAAAAATAAATTAACAGAAGGCAGCTTTTTCTTGCTGCTGTATTCAATGCTCAGTGTCCTACATTGTGTCCTACATTGATGGCTATTACCGCAGTATATGGGCACTAAAAAGGTTACATTTATAGTGTAAGATAATTTAATATTACATATAGGTTGTATATGTTTATTCAACAGTATTATTAATACTGTATGTTTGACAACACAGAGTAAACAGCATTTACAAATAAAACATCCTGAACCATCTGTCATTGTCAGACGACTGAGGAGCAGTCTCCTTGGTAACATATTTCTCTGTCTCCATGGTAACCAGTCGTCAGGGACACACAGGATCAGCTATGAAGCCTGGCTGGCCGGTAGAGGAGTGTCGCTGTCTCCGTTCCACCTGCGATGGCAGACCACCATCTTTAACAGATTGTTTGGCTTCTGTGCTCGGCTCCACCCCCAGGCCCTCTACCTCTGGTCAGAAACAGCTGTCTTCTAACGCTGACACCCGTTTGTTTGTCTTGACAGAGAAAATGGAAATTATATGCAAAGTGATGCACAAACAGAAAGACTTTGATGAATCACCAGTGATGATTGACATATAATATAAAACTTTGTTAATTAGCTAATGCCAGAGCCATGGAAATAACAACAACAATAACTGTTTACATGGCTCTGGCTAATACTAGTATCATCTTATAATACAGCTCTGGGAAAAAAATATACATTATACATTTTTATTTGCATGTAATATATATATATTATAATAATAATAATAATAATATTATTATTATTGTTATTATTATTATTTATTTTTTTCCCGAATGATTTTTTTAACATTTACAGTATATTTATACTATTATTTTTTTTATGTGCAGTACTCTTACATTTTTCCAGAGCTGTACAGCTTCCATCTTATTTTGTTGTGAAGGTACGGCCCCCTGCTGTTCACATGCACACATTACATATAACATCACACATGATAAAACTTAACAAAATTTATCCTGTTTTTGAGGGTGAATATATTGTTTCTTAAATATCTCTTCAACATTAAACATTTAAATATTCTGTAGAAGAACCTGGTTTATTAGTTTCTTTCTGTCCTGCAGGTTCAGCTGTGGGCTGGTGTTTGGCGTGCTGGCCATGGTGGGGTCAGTGTGTCTGCTGGTAAAGACACTGCAGCAGACTCTGGCCCAGATGACCACCGATAACCCACGCATAGGAGCCCAGCAGACCCTGCAGGTGGTGGTATGTACCTGCCTGTCTCTCTCATTGTTGTTGTCAGTAAATAACAGTAATAACTAACAGCATAAGACATGTTTAGTCAGATTGCTGTAACCTGACATGACACTGTCCTGACCCAAACTGAACCTAATGCATTTCCAAAAGTAGTAGTATCTGTTTGTATGCCTGTCCATCTACACATGCATCCCTCTAGACATCTGTGTATGTAATTCAGGTGCACGATAGTGTAGTGGTCTGTACTCTTGGCTTCTATTGGTTTATATTTGTCGACATACTGCTTGTGTATGTGTGTCCAGGTTCCTGGTGTCAACCTACCAACCAGCCACATGGGTTACTTCTTTGTGGCTCTTCTGCTCAGCGGTCTCATACATGAACTGGGCCACGCTGTGGCAGCCCTGAGGTGACATCCATAATCACACAACACACACATTTCTGGAGCGCTGGTTTAACTTGCCAGTTTTCAAATAGAAAAAGGAAGTAGTTTGTAGCTTGTGACTGAATGTAAACGCACACATTCAAGAGAATTATGACATACATTATAACATATACTATACTAGCCGCGGAAAAAAATAAGAGACGGCAGCAGCTTCTCAGATTTGTACTACTTTATACATTTTTATATTTGACTTACATGTAATATATGTATTTTTAGATTAGATTATTTATAGAATTGTTATATTTATAGTATATATTGTCTATATATATATATTATTACTATTTTTAGTTAAAAGATTTTGTCCAAGGGGGAGTACGCAGGCTTACTTAGCAGCCGCTTCTCCTTCGGTAAATATATTTTAGAGGCAAAAACATAAATAGCATTTTTTATTTTGTTGTATTAAGTTAAGTTATCCATTTTTAGAGACGTCCAAAGTACTTTTAACCCAGGTTGCTCTACATCTTGTCGAGTTCCGAAAACGTCCTGGCTAGTTACCGGTACTAGCATACAGTAGTGTAGCCTACGGTACTACAACGCGAGGGCTCTACTTCATCTGTCATTGAAACATAAACTGGAGAGGACATGTGATTTATCGGAATTTATCCTATACAGCAGCAAGAAAAAGTATGTGAACCCCTTGGGATTACGTGGAGTTTTGCATGAATTGGTCATAAAATGTGCTCTGAACTT
>JAODOY010004410.1:0-10959 GCA_025399855.1 Forbesichthys papilliferus
CGCATCGTGCTGTGACACTCGCCGCCGACTGAGGTAAATTGGGTTATTTATAGGCTGCATTGCTTGATGGTTTAACATTTCTTCAGTTTAAACCATTTAGATGTGTTTTCTCAGATATTTCACATTTATCGCCCGACGCTAGCGATAGACAGAGGAGAGGACTAACTTAATCTGAGCACATGCGAAAAACATTGTTTTATTAAATCTATGTCTTGTAGTTTTTATCACATTGTTCTGAGTTGTTGGGCTGACAGAAACCGATGCCTTGGCCCATTAATGATGGCTATAGCCTACCACCTTAAATTGTCACACTTCTGTAATTTGTGTGAATAATGCGTTAATGTCTCCGCTAAAACTAAATGGTTATGCATTCTGTATTACATTTTTTTAATCTTTTTTTGCAAGCCGTGTAGAATGTGAATGATTGTGCAATGCAAATGTTTATTATAAGTTAATAAATGTCAGTGGTCAGTGGAGGAAGTTGTATCCTAAACTCAATTCCAGTTTTACTGTTTCTAGTGATTTGTATTGTAGCCTTTATATGGTGCATCTTCAACTTTATGATATCTTTATTATATCTCCTTAGAGTTTCAACCTGTAATTTAAATAAAATGAAATAAAAATGTAGGTTTAGAGATTATCCTCTACAATTTTGTTAAATAAATCAAGCATGATTGCTTCAAGCATTTTAACAACGAGGAAGAGATTTCTTTTTCAGGTTCAGGTATCTTCCCACCCCCATAATACCATCTTTTGTTTACAAAGTTTCTTCTGCTGCACTTGGTGAAATTGAATCTGCAGGCTTGGTAAAATATACGCAAATTGCATTCTGTATGAGGCCCCTTGGATTTAATGACATTATTGTTATTTCAGTTATCAGTGTACTGTGCCCACTGAATAACTCATGATAATAAAATAACCTGTAGAATATGGCTTTTGCTAAGAAGCTGTACTGTGCCAATGAGTTTAGCTTTAGTTGAACATGGCAGATGACAAACTAAAAGTAAGGATTAAGCGAATGGCCAGACTAGTGGACTCCACCCTGCTTCATCTCCTTTGCGGGTGGGAACCCAAAGGTCTGCTGAGCTCGTGTTGTTTTTGCCTTTCCTGTTCCCACTCAAAACAACCTTTCACCATCGACTCTGTGGGAATTTAAATCTACGTCATCCTGGGTCCGTCTAGTGGTTTTTTATCATTTGGAAAACATAGTATTGGCCTAACATGAGTTACAGTACATTCAGTTGTATGACTCTATTCAAATGTACCATAGTTTGGCCTACTTGTTCTTTTTAATGCGCAGTATCGCTGTACTGGGAAGCCTAAGGTTTTCTTTACTATTTATCCTTGTGTTTTAACTAAATTAATGGTGTCTGTGTCAGTAACTCATGTTACCTACTGTAGTGAGTCAGATACTGTCCTCTCTTCTCTGCCTTGCTTGCTGGTTTCCTTAATGAACCAGTCCCAGCAGGGCAGGGAGCGCTATAGGACACTGGCATGCTGGCAGGAGAGGAAGGGGGGGAAATGTCATTGTGTCACCTGTCAGACGTGTTGTCTGAGCAGCAGCCCAGTCTGCCAGTTTGTATGTGCATCCACACACAGGGGACCAGTGGATTCTAACTACCAGGCTCTCAGTGTTAAGGTTAATTACAGGTAGTCAGAAGTGCTGCCACTTAAATAAGACTACTGTTGGTTTGGTTTTTGTATACAGCTCTGGAGAAAGTATATGTACGAAAGAGAGGGAGTGAGTGAGAATGAATGAGAGAATATTGATGCAGTGGTGTCTTTTCCAGAGCTGTGTATGCGACTTGTATTAGCGAATGATGTGGCTACTCTGTCTGCCTTCACAGTTAACAGGAGTCCTGCTAGTTGAGCTGTGGTGAAATAGCTACGATGCCCGAGGCAGCAGACGTGATCAATCTGGGCTTCCTGACCGACTCTGAGCGTGAGCTGATACTGGAGGTCCTGCGTCGGGACAAGAACCTGCGGCAGGCTGAAGAGCAGCGCGTGCGGTGAGGAGAAAACCATTCCGTCTTATGTTAGCCCAGGACCCATCTGACCCCTGCAGTGCCCTTCCTCACTTGTCCAGCCATCAGAGCAGAAGACATTGGGCCTAAAGCTGGTTTTTGTGTGTGTGTGTTACTTATGGCACTCTAGAAGAGAGGTTCTTACCCGTTTTTGCCAAGAGGATAACATAAAAAGTCACATCATGTATAGGTTTTGCTGCTGCTTTGTCTGTCTGTCTGTCTGTGTTTACTGCGAAGCGCTAACCTGTACTTGGTGAAATAAATGTGAGTCAGTTCAAACAAGCGTGTTTAAAACTCAAATGTACCCAATTCGCCACAACACAAAGAGAAGAAAACAAATCTAGTGAAGACCATGCACACACAAGACAACACAATCGTTATTTGAGACCACTGGGCATCCCAACCCCAGCGCTCTGAGAACCTCTGCTCTAGAGTGACGGCAGACTAGTTTACGCCCAACGCTCATGTTCCCGTGGTCCAGGAAGCTGAAGGCCGAGCTGCTGGACGTCAAGAGGAAGGGTGCCAAGCGTGGCAGTGGACATTACAGTCGCCATAGCTGTGGTCGCTGCCTGGAGCCCCTAGGCTGGCTGGCGGCTGGCTCCGGCCAGTGTAAGGCATGCAAACACCTGGTGTGTCACCACTGCCGGACTGGGCAACCCAGTGGATCCTGGCTATGCAGTGTGTGTGCTAAAGAGGTGTAAGAGACTCAGTTTTGTGTATACTGCCACGCCTGTCTTCTAATTCCTTCTGTCTATAAAACCTCAAATGGCATTATATCGCCAGTGCATATGGAAGCCAACGCCTGTGTTTATTAATAAAACAAACACGCTTCACAGTGCCTGCTGTACTTTTATCTGATGCTGGAACTATTGTTTAATCAGCTACATCATTGTTTTCCCTCTAATGTCAACGTTCTCGCAAGTCAACACATGATTTTCTTGCGAGTTCCAGGGATTTTAAGAAGACCACAGGGGACTGGTTCTACAACCAGAGGGTCAACCGATACTCCGCCAAGCCTGGGCATGACCTAGTGAAGGCCTCCCTTAAGAAGAGGCCCCCGCGTGAGTACAGGAAACGGATGTGTGTGTGCTTCGCTATGCTACGAATGTAAACAAACCACGGTCTGGGCAGCTTGGAAGGCCACGGTGTCGTGGAATGTTAAGGAAGGGAATAAGACGCCATAACAAGATCTATGGCAATTTCTTAAATAAACAAAGCCATATGCTAAGAGTGTATTATGCCTACCCTCTATTTGACCCTATGGGTATACAGATTCTAGTTATATGCGTGTGTGTGTTGTGCGGTGGGGGGTGAATGGGGGATTTGTTTTGTGAATTTTTATTTTGCTTTGTATCCACCTCATTCATCAGACTTGACAGGTTTTTACTCGTTTGTTTGCCGTTGCAGCGACGAAGCACGAGACAGCTGGGGAAACGCTGTTGAGAAGTTCTGAGATCAGCGGTGATGCTCTCCCTGTGCCGAGGCCCAGAAAGGGGAACAAGAAGGACGGGTGAGAGTGACCTCACCGTAACGCGTTCCATAAGCAGTATAACGGAGCCTGCAGTCACCTATTATATCGCAGAGCCGATAATAACGTAACACGCCTATCGACAGCCCACCGACGGAGTCATCAAGTGCTGTTGGAGCCAAGGACGTGTGTGAAACGATGGAACACCACAGTGACACAGAGTCTGCAGATAAAGCCAGCATGTGTAGTACTGGTAGTAAGATGGACTCTTCAGGTGCTACTCCTGACGCTGTGAGGTAAATGTATTGACGTTATACAGTTATGCCGGTCTGTAGTTACACTGCCTACAGATATAACAACATTATTGGCATTGTCCAACAGAACAGAGACAGCCCGTGTTCGCTCCAGTCTGGCAGGATCCAGTGTTTCCAATATGTCCGTTCCCATCAAGGAGGATTGTGCCAGCATTCATAGTTCCAGTTTGGACGTGCGTGCTGTGAAGTGTATTTTCCTGTTGTACATGTCATGTCCTGGCGGTTTCTTTTATGTTGAGGCTGACTATAATGTACTGTCCCATTGGTTACAGACCTCTGACGCTGAACGGGTCGGTCTGCGCCAGGAGATTATTGACTCGGACATAGACAGGATTTTCAAAAAGAGCATCAAACGTGGTCCGAAGCCCCAAGGTAAACTGCTTCTCTTTTCCAGTGCCGTATTTACAGACCCATGACCTGCAACTAAATAAATAAAATAAAAACTGGCCGACCAACCCAAAGAGTTGCACGCCCTGCGGGGACATGATGGTTGAGTGGTCTGGGTGTGTGTTTGGCTCCCAGCTGGAAGGTTGTGTGTTCAAACCCCAGTGTTGACCTACCTGTAAGCATCCTTGAGCTAGATGCTTAACCCCCCAACTGCTTCCGTTGGTTGGTTGCACCTTGCATGGCAGCAATCACCATCGGTGTATGAATGTATGGGTGAATGTGATGCAGAATACTGTAAAGCACTTTGGATAAAAGCGCTAAATAAAAAAGCAGTCCATTTACCACCCTCCAGGGTAGGCCTTGGTCCTTCTAAATGCAGACCTGTGAAATCACTATGTAACACACACGTGTGTGTTGTTCTGTTCCGTGACAGAGCACACGTCAACGCTGGATCTCCGTGAACAGAAGAGCAGGGCGATAGAAGCTACTATTGGCAAGCGCAGTCGTTCTGTGCCAGGTCTTGATGTCCAGGTGATCCATTATCGTGCTTCAACATGCTGAAGTCAAGATGATATTAAAACAACAGTTTGACTAGCATACTGAGGATAATGAGGTATATTGTGTACAATAACCCTTGTAAATGTTTCCTGTTATTCTGCAGGACGACGATGAAGATGAAGATATTGATATCTTGGTTAACTTGCATAAAAAGACAGTGGCCTCAGGTTCCTCCAGTTTGTACGGCTCCAAGGTAAAGTTAAATGTCACATTTGTTTCAGCTCAAATTGGCTAGCACACTTAAACTAAATGGTTCTAGATAACAAATTAGCAACCAGTGGCTTAGGGTATCCTTCTTATTCTTATTCTAGTGTAATGTTGATCTGAGAATTCTTCAATGCATGTTTCTGTAATTAGTTTGTTAAACCTCTCGGGGCAGTCACATGTCTCTATTTAGACAATGTGTATTTCATGTGTATATCATTAGGATTGTCATTTTTGCTTTGATTGGCAGACTCACTTTCAGTAACTAGCTTTTTATTTCTGCATATTTAGTGTTGGCTTGCACAATTTATCCGTAGCTTAGGTCTGGATGATGTGTCTTTCCTGTTCGTTACATTATGTGTTTCATAAATGACTGTCAATATTTGATTTGACGTGTTTGCCTTCCATGAAAGTGACTCTACACTGTATTGTCCTACAGTCAGAAACACTACCTGAAACTATCTGAAACACTATCTGAAACAAACACTTGACAAAAAGATCTTATTAGTGTCTGACCCCGGTCTGGTCTGTGTGTTTCTGCAGAGCACACTGGGCAGCCAGTTGAGTATTTACAGTGAGGCAGGGGACTACGATAGTGTTGAGGTCAGCGGGGAAATAGTATTTTCCCTCAGCTACGACGAGCACACCCAGAGCCTTCAAGTCTTCATAAAGGAGTGCCACGGGCTGGCTTATGGGGACGCATCGCGGAAAAGTTCCAATCCGTAAGTATTACGGACATTATTGTTATTGTATGCCTAATGTACATTTGGCCTTCGCATTGCAGCCTTTGAACACACACACACACACACACACACACACACACACACACACACACACACTTCAGTGACGGGGATCAGTTCTGATAAAAGTTCCTATATTTACAAAGCCTCGCCAATGACCTCTCTGTGGTGGTCACTTGAGTTCCACAGCAGAAGGAATGTCGGAAGTATTTGTTGCATCCATCTGACACATGATGGATAGTGCCGTTTGTGTGAGGTGCTCAAGATGCAGGATCACGTTTGACATGTTTTTATTTGATTTCCAGCTATGTCAAATGTTACCTCCTCCCAGACCGCTCTCGCCAGGGCAAACGGAAGACCGCCATCAAGAGGCATACAGTCAGCCCTATCTACCGAGAGACATTAAAGGTGATGAGTTTATGACTGGGCCTATTGTGTCTGACGCAGCAACCTGCTGCATGCCTAATGCCAACACGAGCCACACCTACTGTATAGAGAGACCTTTTATATTTGATATTTACTTTGAAGATTAGAGTAGCTGCTTGACAAATATTGATTTTCTTGTCTTTTTGAATGTACAGGGAGCACTGTAAAACCCAAAAGAATGCTGAAGATAAGGGAACTACCTGAACATTTATTTGTGTAAACATTTGCCACATTAGCCCCTGTGGTTGAAATCAGCATTACGGAATCAATGTGGTTTTATTTCATTTTAAATGCAGTGCAATGCAAAGCCCTCACGCTCCTCTCTCCTCCTTCCTCCACCTACAGAGCTCAGACACACAGCAATCCCTACCCCTCCCCCTAGAGTCACATGACTTTCTGGGAGCGCAACAATACAATTAAAGAGTGCACATTTTTTTATTTAATTTAGGAAATTATTTTTAAAAATATATATTTACAGTTACAGAATATGCATGACTTTGCCTCCATCTGGGTATAGTAGCCCCCTCTTTTAATTTGAACTATTGAGCAGCCTTTAACCATGAATCGGCATTGCTATAGCCAGGCTAACAGTTCTCTCTCTCTCTCTCTCTCTCTCTCTCTCTCTCTCTCTCTCTCTCTCTCTCTCTGTCTCTCTCTCTCTCTCTCCTCCAGTATGTGGCCAGCAGGCCTCAGCTGCAGACGTGCTCCCTGCTGCTGGCTGTCTGGCACCATGGGCGCATCACTCGCAACGTCTTCCTGGGGGAGGTGGAGCTGCCCTTGGGCTGCCGGGACCTGGACGCCACGCAGGAGGAGTGTGTGGCTCTTGTGGGGAAGGTATGGTACGGTGCTGCGTGTGCATGTAAACCTGTTAAAGGTGGAGTGTCCTCGCCGGCTGTCTGTTCTGTGTGCGTGCAGAAAAACATAATCTGGTGTTTCTATACTCTTTCTGCAGCGTCGCTGACGCCCCCTTTAAAAGGTGTATTTCCTAATTCATTTCACCTTATGAGTGGGTTTGTGCTTGCATTTAGGCTTCCAGTCCTGTGGAGGCCTCTGTCTTTGCTCAGCACAAAGGAGAGTTGGTCATATCCCTGAAATACGTCACACCCAAATCACCAACAGCTGACGGCGTCAAGAACAAGAGCATTTTTCGAGGTGGCTAGTGCGCTACACTAAGAGCTCACAGTCTCACGTGGCCCCCGTCACGTCTCCATAACCTGTTTGTTCCCTGTGGCTCCACCCAGGCAAGAAGGCAAAGGCGGAGGGAGGAGGAGAGCTGCATGTCCTCATTAAAGAGGCTAAGAGTCTGGTGGCCATGAAAGCAGGCGGCACGTCGGATTCCTTCGTCAAAGGGTTCGTCAGCTCGCTAAAAACCCCACCTGGCGTCGGCCACCGCCCCTCCCCCCTCTCTCTCTGACCCTGTCCATCGTTTGCTACCACAGGTACCTGCTGCCTGCCAAGACGGCAAAGAGCAAGACTCCGGTGGTGAGCAAGAGCCTGAACCCTCACTACGACCACACGTTCGTGTACAAGGAGCTGAGCCTGGAGCGGCTGAAGGACATGTGTCTGGAGCTGACGTTGTGGGACCGAGAGGTCCTGGCTAGCAATGAGTTCCTCGGAGGGGTTCGGCTCAGCGCTGGCACAGGTAGGATCTTGGCTGCTTAATGGCCTCTGGCCTGGTAGTTCCTAGCATATGAGGGGTGGAGTCAATACATATTCTTCCCACGGTCCGCTTGCTGCCCTGCCTGTTCTGTGTGCGAATAAATAATCTTGTGTGATTCTATGCAAATGGGAACACGGACATAGTGGCGCATTGCCAAGGCTGGGGTAGTGTTGTGTGGAGCGGTCTGCACCACTCTTGTTTGTGTTTACAGAGCCAGGACAGCTAGCGGACAGCTAGGTTGATCAGATGTTATAGAAAGCTACGACTGACCTCCATTGTTTCCTGAGATATACTTCTAATGTGTTCGGTCTATAAAGCTGATCATCACTGTCTCTACTGGAATACATTTTTAAAATGCAATCAAAACCAGTAGAGCCGGCAATAAGCTTTGTAGAGCCATTCAAATCCATGTTCTTTCCCCTTTGGTGGGAAGGTGAGTGTAAATGAATACCGCTGTGAGTTGGCGAATGCCTAAGGACATATTTAGACAATGAACCTATAGTCACGGGTTTAAGAAGATAATAAAGTAGAATCACCTTCCATCTGTTTTCATATTGTCATCTTATTTGTTTTGTAGTCAAGATCTTCAAACGTTGATTATGGATTCATTTTGCAAATGTGGGGGCAGGCACTCTGAGGGTTGGAAAGCAAGATGTGGAAATGGACTCTGTTGGAGAGGAGGTGAGTCTCTGGCAGAAAATGATGCAGTACCCCGACTCGTGGGCAGAGGGCACTCTACCTCTGCGCTCTTCAATGGGCAAGGGAAAGGACAAATGAGGACAACACCACTGAATGCAACTGCTTTGGGGTCTGAGAGAATGTTGCAATGTCTCACAAGCTGACCAACTCTGGAAGGGTTTATTTGCTTGACATGAACAAAACCACAGATGGAATTGCACTCATTTGGCTGGTTGAACATTTGAGGGCCATTGTGCATATATGACATTTGACAAAATTAGCAGTTTTGAAGAAAATGTCAGTGTCGTTTGATTGACATACAGATTGTTCTTACAGTAAGACAGCTGCAGACTGATGTTGCCTTTGGAAGTGACACACCGGCAATAGTGTACCTCATGTCACATGACAAGATTTTAAAAGTGTCTTTTATATATTTAAATGTATGTTTTAGCAATTCAATTTGCATGTAGCACTTTACAAAATACAATTTCACCCCTTTTCTCTTTATTATATATATTTTAATTTATCATGTAATGGTTATTAATCCATATAATATAGACTGATGTTATAAAATGATCAATGTGTTGTATGTCTTATACAAATTCTGCTTAGTTTAGTCTATATCAGCATGGGATCCACACCAATTAGCCTACTGTTGGCATGTTGTAGGCCTATGTAAAAATACTTTTGCAATTGTTACATTTGACTTTACAACTACACTTAACGAATTAAAGTATAATCAGGTTAAATATTGTATTATATATCCTAATTGGGCAATAAAATTACAAACTGAAAACATTCTTAATGCCTTAACTGCTGGATCTTTTTCCAGTGTGCATGATTGGTTTATCTTCGCTCATCTTCGACGTGTAATGCTGAGCATTTTAACCCTTTGGCCACCAGATGACAGTACCATACATTATCTCAATCACAGTAGTCTCTGTGGAGTTCCAGTCTCTCTCGTGCATCCTCGTCCAGCAGGAAGTCATCAATATAGGAGAAAATCTCCTCAGAGGAGACTGTGGTGATGAACCTCTCCCTGTCCACCCCATATTCATCCAGCAGGACCATGCTGAAGTATGACCTGGAGATCCTGAAGGCTTGCCTGAACAACAGCATCAGCACACTTCAGTAACACTCATTTGAACCAACTACATTACTGAGAGGCGTCTGTCCTTGACAGGAGTCTTACCTCAGTTCCTCAATAACTTCAGAGCTCAGTTGTCTTTCCTTGATGCGTCCGGTCTCCTGAGGTGAGGAACCTAGGACCTCAATCACAGTCACTTGTCGCAGGTCCAAGCCACACTCTGATTTCTATAAAGAGAGAGAGAGAGAGAGAGAGAGAGAGAACAATGAAGAACATAACGGAACATTACCCTAACAAGAATATCTAAGATGACTGACTCAAATGTATAATCAGGCATTCTGGAGAAAACTTGTTATTTGAACTGTATCAAAACACAAACACATTTTCCCTTCAATGCCATAGGGTACATAGTCAGAAACTCTGCCACACACACATAGAAAACGCATTGCCAACACTTTGTGTTCCCACTTACAGAGCCAGTGGACCATGAGGAGCATTTGACAAAAAGGTTAATCAAGAGCAGCTAGACAATAGTCTGCCATGTCCTCATCCACTACAGCAGCAGTGCCATGCTCACCTGTAGCATATTGTTCTGCATTTTATAGTCCTGGTCGGCTATGTCCGGCGCAGACACGATCAGTAGCCTCCTCTTCTCATAGAACTGATCCAGGAGGGCAGAGGCTGTGTTCACATCGGCGTTAAACGCCAATGCTACGTGAACGCACAAGAGACATGGCACATTCCTTGGTTGTACGACATGTTTTACTGAATCTCTAAGAGGTTACGTGCAGTAACTATGGTTATGTGTACTGCTGTAGGTTATATGCTCACGAATGCACTCGGTGGGGGATTCGCTCCAGCTGCGGTCCAACTGGCACACACGGCTCGAGGGCCCTGTCCTTTCAAAGCCGATATTACAGTGGTACTCGCACACTGCACCGTAGTTGTTCCCGTCAGACGTACAGGTCAGGTAGCCGTGCAGTGGTGCTATTAATTCTGGGCACCTTCTCACTGGAAAAAAGTGTGTATTCATCCGCATACAATACCTCTGTGATATTACAATTATAAATGATTCTTTAACATATCCAATAAATTCAACAAGTACTGTTCGTTTTGCTCAAGTTAATGAATATATATATATATATATATATATATATATATACACACACACACACACATTAGTAATACTATGATCTAGGAAGTAAAACAGCAATATGTGGCCTAATACAATGCAATACATTTACTTAATGTAAATGTGTAGTAAATGTATTATATAAGTTTTGAAGATGGTAGAGATGTGAAGTGTTTTTTCCATTTGTTGACTAGCCAGCTAAATGCCCATTAGCACAGTGCTAGACTAGCCTACATGCCTTTAAACCAGGGTTGGGCAATCCTGGTCCTGGAGGGCCGGTG
>JAODOY010004411.1:0-10959 GCA_025399855.1 Forbesichthys papilliferus
CATATTCTACTACTCGTCTGCCTGGCCCTACTACTCTTCTATATCAAACTCCATGTCCGACGACTACACCTATAGATGATACATCTCCTACTACTACACCTATAGATGAAACATCTCCTACTACTACACCTATAGATGATACATCTCATACTACTACACCTATAGATAATACATCTCCTACTACTACAGCTATAGATAATACATCTCCTACTACCACACCTATAGATGATACATCTCCTACTACTACACCTATAGATGATACATATCTTACTACTACACCTATAGATGATACTACATTTCCTACTCCACATAATGCTACTACATATCTTTCGTCTCCGTCTATAGATAATACCATTACATCTACTCCTACTACTTTTACTCTTCAACCTCCTCTTCCCATAACAGCACCTCCTCCTACTACTACTACTATTGAACCTAATACTACTACTGATCCTACTAATGCTGATACTGAACCTACTATTACTATTGAACCTAATAATGCTACTGAACCTACTAATGCTGATACTGAACCTACTATTACTATTGAACCTAATAATGCTACTGAACCTACTAATGCTACTACTGAAACTACTATTACTATTGAACCTAATAATGCTACTGATCCTACTAATGCTGCTACTGAACCTACTAATGCTACTACTGAACCTACTATTACTATTGAACCTAATAATGCTACTGATCCTACTAATGCTGCTACTGATCCTACTAATGCTACTACTGAACCTCCTGCTACTACTGAACCCCCTCCTGCTACTACTGAACCTACTAATACTAATGATACTTCTACTGCTGCTACTGAACCTAATACTGAACTTACTACTACCACTACTACTGATTTTACTACTACAGATACTACTATTTCTAATAGTACTTCTACTCCCTTTACTAATACTACTACTACTACTACTGAAACTACTAATATTACTACTATCGTTACTACTAATACTACTACTGATACTACTGCTACTACTCACATTACTACTCCCCCAAACACTACAACTACTCATGCCACCACAACCAGTAGAGCTACTACAACAACAGCCAAGGCTACTGCAGCTACAAGCACCACTCCCCCTGTTATTAACTGTGACAATGGAGGGCAGATGTTGGACAACCTCTGTATATGCCCAGACGAATGGATTGGAGAGACATGCTCAGCAGGTAGGCAGCCACTGCCTTGCATCTCGTCACGTCTCAATTTGGCATGATTTGACCAGAACAATTTGTGAACATGTTATATGTACTTCAACGTTCTAGAGAACTTCTGCAAAACACAAATGCTGGGCGGATTTCACTTTCCACAGACCACTATTGGCTGGTTTGGGTATTCTGAGGAAGTATGTCCAGATGATACTACTAATGGTAAGTTCAGCACAAACAACTCTAGCACTAAAGATAATTATTTAATTGTTCAACATATATACAATTTATTGTTATGTTAATCTCGTTTCCTTGTACAATAATTTATATTTAATTATTGAACAAAGATGATCCACAACATAAATGTACAATGTATGTGTACAGCAATTGTAATGTCATTTTCTCCCATACATATTTTTGTTTTTTTACAGCTGGGATACCGAGAGCCTCGGCGAGATGTTCCATCCAGAATGACATTCCAAGTTTTGAGGAACCACCGCAGGTTCATAAATGTGACCTGACGCTCAGTGGGATTCATCAAAATGTGAGAATGGAGGTTCTCCTACTGTATACACAAGGCGCAAGAAAATGACACCACTAGCCATGTGGTTGAAAGGCTGTGACTAAATACTGCCACCTAGTGGCATATATACGCAGCTGTGCTAATGTTAAAATCATTGGCAAACAAAATACCTAATTGACCTTACAGTACAGTATAAAACAATTAGAATAATTTCTTCTAATAATAATTCCTTCTTTCATCTTCTATTAATTTGCATGTACATTACGTTTCTTTTTTTTCGTTTAGGTCTAAAATATTGTTTAGTGAACCTTTAATAACTTTTAGTTGTTCTAGTTTGATTCAATATGAAATACATTTCATTTAACTCGAAAGAGCAATGAAAAAGAACCAAAGCGAAACTAATATTTAACAGCTGAGCAGCTCAGCGGACCTGCTTCAGTTGGCCACCAGCACTCAGATTCTGACGTCCAGACCGGATAAGCTGACGGCTGAGAATGTCACTGCTGCGGCACAGATCGCTAACACGCTACTGATGTTCCCCAATGTTTCAGAGGTTTGGACTTGTCTTTAATCACATCTAACACAATGAAACCTTCACCTCCAGTTGATCAAAGAAAAGGTCCCAACGACTGTATTTGACTGAGATTATTTAATTAATCACAATGTAACCCATCAACAAAATAACACTAACATTTGACATTTTTCATTTCAGATACTTTGCAATACCATCGTATGCAAAATTATTATTATTGTTTAAACTGATCTCATCATTCAATTGACAGACTAAAAACAAAGTCCTTATATAATGTCTCTGCTATAAACACCAGACACAAAGAGATGCCTGTGTAAAAATATGTATGGCAGTAGGCATACATATATGGCAAGGCCTATATATTTGGTCTACGACTGCTCCCTTGAGGGATGGGTTAAATGCAGAGGATGAATTTCGCTACATGTATGTGTATGTGACAATAAAAGCACCTTTACCTTTTACAATAGTTTTACTTGACTTAAATATAAATATGTTCATATTCTGAAACAAATGTTATATTCATGCTGTTCAGCAATGTATGTTCTATGCTGTGTTATTGTATTGCAGAATGTTGCAGTAGCTGCCATAGCAACAATTAGCCAGCTGCTAAATGCCAGTGTAGCACTGAACACAGAGGAAAGCGATGCCACTTTAAGGTACCGACATTCTTATAAGTGTTTATATACTTCCCTTAATCTGTTAAGTGTTGTTGACTCTTCCTGACTCAGTGCTTCAACCGATTGAATGAAAAGTGAATGCAAGTATTTAAATGAACTAATTTCATCTGCCCTAAACGGGTTTTTCAAAATGCCTAAAAGCACAAAGTTTAAATTGATGGTTCTTTCAAACTTAATTGAGGATTCATTAAATAACAATTCAGTGAATTAGTACTTTAGCAGCCATGGCTTTAAAAGGTTTGTGAAACTAAAAAGGGTTATTCTATGTGTCGCTCAACATTGTAGATTATAGCTTGCATCTTAATTTTTACGTGTGGTTGAAGATGTTATTTTTTTGTTGTTGTTTATAAATATAATTGTAGTGACCTTTTAGTGAACATATTTCACTCTTCTAGAAAAGTCTATAATGTTTCATACATGTGTGCCCTATAGCCTCACTGTGACCTTGGAGCAGCTCTCTGTGAACCAGAGTGCCAATCTTAATGTGTCAAGCTCTCAGATAGTCCAGCCCAACCTGGTAGTGCAGTCAGCCCAAATCAAGGCAGCAAACGCACAGGGAGTCCAGTTCTCTTCTCTCACAGGTGAATGTGATCCATAAACGAACTGTCCAGTGAGGCTTTCATGTGCCTATTTATTACAAACTTTATTCACTGGAAGATGAGACTTATGACCCTTAAGCAGAGACACGTTGACCTTGATTTCATAGTAATAGTGAAGAAAGAGAGATATTACAATGCCATACAAGAAAATAACTCAAGTTACAAAGGTTATTCTAACACAAAGAGAGACTAAGAGAGACTGTTATCAAGGTTTAGATAACAGGGACGGTGACTTTGAAAGCCACACATAATTGTTGCAAGAGGTCATATTGATCTTTTACCTAAAGCCCTCAATGATTTTATACCTCAAAATGAGGTAGGCTGCAAGTATAGGGATCAACTAATCTAGTTGTTGCATGCAGACAGTATTCAATGACCTAAGACTACCACTACCACTTTAGTTTAATATAATTTAAACCTCCACTGTCTTCCATTCTATCTCAAAACAAGTTCTAATGTGTCCAAGAAACTGACTAGGGGATGTATTGAATCGGCATGGGAAATTTAATTGTCTTCCATTCTTTTAAATATTCTAATTGCAACACTACAACAATGTATGTATAACCAGACAGGGTTACATATTTGCTACTGCATGCCTTATGACTTAAGCTTCAATTAATTGTTACAATTATTAGAAAAGTTATTTAGATTCCCTTTATTTAGGCACAACTGGCAGTTTTGTGAACGACCGAATTCATCTGGACACCAATACCTCAGAAATACATTTGGATAATGGAGGTGTTACCGACATTGTGATATTTATGAAGTTTTCCTCTGGTAAGAAACTCACCATAGTATTTGTGTAAAAGTACATGTAAATGTATATCAAGCCTAGATTTGATGTAATATATCTTTATATTTATATCAGATTCTATATTACATTCTACAAAATTTTTTAACTCTCAAACATTAATCAAACATTCCAAAATATCCAGACATGCAGGCGTATAGCTAAGCCACACGTCCTCATTATAAACACGACTGTCGTGACAACAAGCTAGCATTTCAATGGTAACAATAAACGGCAGAATATACCTTTAACACCACATAATAAACTACAGTACTAACCCAATGCATGGGTCTTACTTCTGGAGAAGAGTTAGTTCGACAGGGCCAGTCCAACGTCTCCGTGGGGTTCGTTCTGTACCAGAATGACCACTTCTTCAGCTCCAGGCAGTACCACAAGCAGCTGGGTGCCGTCGTCAGGGTGCTCTCTGCCAGTGTCAGAGGGATGGGCCGCGCTCACGCACCCCAGCATGTGGAGATGCTGTTCAGACCCACAGTGAGACAAGAACCTTCAGAAATGCACTGCAGCCTTTATAATACTCTGAATGTACTGTCCGGTGCATACTGTACACACAGGAGTCATTCTGTAGGCCAGCGGGTTCTCAAAGTAGGGGGACTCGACCTCAAAAGTGGTCCAGGTTATGTGGAAGTTGTGTGTGTGTGTGTGTGTGTGTGTGGAGGGGGGAGTTCAGTTTTATTTTAATGTACTTTCTAGGTTTAATGTTCATTGTGTGAATGGTTTCCACTGTGTTAGCTTGATAATATACATAACAAGATTGAGGAAGTACTATATATCTGTGTACAATATACACAATATATCATTCATTAATTTTTACATCCAGACCTGCATACTTAGTAAATCATTTTGAAAAGAATGGCAGAGATATAACATATAGCTTTCCCATGTTTATAAAGTCATGATATGACATGATTGTTTTACAGCCTTTAATACGAATAATGCTGGCAAGTCAAGCACAGCGGTAAAAAAAGCAATGAATGTATCTGTAACTGTAGAACTGATAAGCACGACTGCTGTTGTAGATGATCCCCAACACCAGGCTGTATGACTACGCCTGTGTCTTCTGGGACTACAGCCTGGACGACTGGAGCACTAAAGGCTGTGTCAAAAGCAACTCCTTTGATGGACTTCTGCAGTGCCTCTGCAACCACACCACCAACTTTGCAGCCCTCATGGTAAATCAGTCACACAAATAACTTTAATATTTACTGTACACTTTAGAAATTAGAACAGTCACACTTTCAGTACATCAAGATAATATATGACTCTAGCCAAAGTACAGGTGAAGAGCAATTCACATGGGACATCATATGTTGAGTTGTTCTATTTTACAGATGTACTGTAGGTAATAAGGTTATAAGGATTAAAGGTGAGGTCAGTGATTTATACACTTTCTGTACATTTCAGCGAATATATCTATAGGTTTGTGTGCGCATAAAAGATTATGAGGAAACCAAATTTGCTACATGACAAATGACAGGATTACTGTAAACTTAATTGGATTCTATACCTATTTTTGTTTACCTAACAGTCATTCACGAAAAACTACCAATATGTCGAAGCCCTGAGCTACATAAGCTACATAGGGCTTTCTTTCTCTATCCTTGGGTTGGTTATAACAATCATTCATCACATTATAATACGGTAAGATAGACTTTCCCAAAAACTATTACTGTATTTAATGGTTGATTAATGAATAATTTACTATTACCTTTTCAGATCCTGTAAAGATGTTTAAATGTGCAATTCCAATACGCAATTCACTTTTTATTTATATGATTTTCCTGGTTTCTTTATTGTAGGAAAGCACGGAACCCTACCATAGTGCTAGTGAGCATCTGCGTAAGCCTGCTAGCCTTCATCATCATCTTCCTGGTGGGAATCCAAAACAATAGCCCCGCACAGGTGGAGGTGCAGAGCACTACAACAAACGTCATCCCTGGATCAGACCTACACATCGCACCGGACAGCGGGCCGTGCACGGCTGTGGCTGTCCTGATGCAGTTCTTCCTGTTGGCCACCTTCGTCTGGAACGCGCTGTACGCCACACAGCTGTTTCTGCTCATCCATCAAATACGACGTGGGCTCCCTAGTCACTGCACCACTCTGTCTGTGACCACTGGGTGGGGTAAGGGATTTATCATGGCCGTCATAGTGAATTAAAGGCAGGGTTAGTCATTCTCGTAGACTGTTTGCTAACATGCTGACATTACCAAGCTGATACCTGGCATATTAGCAGCACCTACTGGCCATGAAATGCAACTGCACTGATATTTCCCTATGTTCGTTTTGTTGCACGTTTAGTTGGCGGGCCAACTGACTCATTGTGTGATTGGTCTTTGGAAGTGTACGCCAATCACACAGCTGATGCTATATTGAAGATCAATAAGTGTAGAGAACATTATTAATGTCATCCTCTCTATTCATTTGATAACCTCCTAATTTCTTGCTGGGTTAGAACAAAAACATTTGATTGTGATTAAACTGAAATGCCACTAATCAATTAATTAAAAATAATATCTGGTTTACTTTCTGTATTAAATACTACAGTAAATGCTTTTTTGGTTACTGTGCTTTGATATTAACGTTGATGAATGGCAAAAGATACTCAACTCAATTGTTTAGTTATTTATTTTTTACAGCAGATGCAGAACAGTACTTGTCAATTGTAACACTCTTGTTGACCACTGCTGTTTCTCAGGTATACCAGCCTTCATTGTGTCAATCTCACTGGCAGCCACTTACAGGGTCAGCAACCCTTTGGGATACAGACGAGAGGAATTGTGGGTAATATTTTATTTAACTCTCTAGTAAAAATGTTGCTAACTTACAAGCCTGAACAGAGCCACATTGCTAAGCATGGTTTCAACTACAGGTTTGTTTTTATTTTGTCTGAGACAAACCAAATTGAATTAATCTCTTTAAATATTTAAGGGAAACTCCTTGCTATCTTAAGAAAAAGAAGAAGATTTAACTCACTTCATATTGTTGATTATTCAAATCTTATCTGTTTTGTGTCGGACCGTTAAGTTGCTGGTTAGCTGCTTTGGACGATAAGGGACGCTTTGACTTCGGGAAGCCCATGTTTTGGGGGTTCCTCGTTCCCGTTGGCCTGATACTGCTCTATAACTCTGGTATCCTGTGCTACTTTGCATGGACGACGTGCAAGACAGACCCCAAATTAAACAGGTGTACATATACTGATATACTGTACCAAAGCAGGCGGACAATATTGTTATAGTTTATCTCTATTTGAATATTTACAGATAAGAGTTACGAATTAATGTCAAACGAGTCCATGACTTTGAGTTTCTAGAGCAATGGCTGAACTCCTATTTATAATGGAATAAATTATAATTAATTGTAAGAATAAAACCCATGTATAGCTGACGCCATCTCATAAGCCTTGTATAAACATCACTTTGACAAACTACTAAATTATTAGTTACCTTACCTTTACATCAAATGCTGGCTACTATTAGCTTATCTATTTAAAAATATATATACTATATATAGTAATAGTTAGGGTACTATTGTAGTAACAACTGTTAATATCTTCTCAACAGCTTTCTTGACCAGACACATTGGTAATGTACGGCTCTTCCTTGTGCTCCAGTACACAGGTGTCTACCATGAGGAAGAAGTTACTGAGCAGCTTCTCCTTGGCCGTGATGTTGGGCCTGTCCTGGATATTAGGTTACTTCCTGCTGGTCACCGAAGGAGATGTTAATTTTGTCTTCAGCATTATGTTTTGTCTCTGCACCACCACACAGGTAAATTGGAGCGACAATGTCATTTCCTTCACAAGGTCGCAAGTGTTCTTAATTTGAGGTGGAAAATGTAATACACTGTAGCGCCGGCTAGAACAGCTAGTTTGGAAACTACAGCTCAAATATGAAAATGAGCATATGAGAGGTGTGGGAGGGGCTTGTGCTGCCTTAGTCAATCAATGTTGTTCCATTATTCAGGTGCCCCTCCCTCATTTTTTTCCAGACAAGCTATGGTGAGACACTCCAATGTACAGTATTTAACTATACAATACTGTACACAAACACCTTTTTGCATTCTGTGGTCTTTTTAACAGTAAGGTTGTTTTTTTAAGATTAAATTTAAAAACACAGTGAATTGTTTTAGATTCCAACAACGATAAAAGACCCTTGATATAATTAAAAATAATAAAAAAAATATGAATACACTGAAGCAGCAGACAACTCCCTCTGTTTCTGTTTTCATAGGGTTTGAACAAGAATACAAGCATGTTAATGCATGTGTGTGTGTGTGTGTGTGTGTTGTGTGTGGCACATGACATATTCATTTTGGTCTGAAATGCTGGTGCAAGCCATCTATTGGCAGATAATGACAGAGCCACTAATTGACAGCTAAAATAGCACCTATAATTCACCTATAATAGCCTACTGTAGATTTGAATTATCAGAAGACATTACCAAGCCAAATACACTATAATTCATATATTCCAGTTGATGTCATATAAAGTTATCAACTTAAATTACATTTAATAGTCGTATTTTTACTCTTCAGGGGTTTCAAATATTCATCCTCTTCACGGCGAGAACATCCACCTTCAAGCAACACACAACTAGAGTCATCCAGCACATCTCCTCTCTTCAAATACCATTACACACCAGGAAGTTTGTCTTGTGGAAAGTCAAACTGACTAACAGCACAGATTCATACAGGGAAATGAGCACCCTGAGCAATTAGAAGCTATATCCAGGCACTTGCTATTCATCCGACTCAATACTCCAACGTCTCCATGTGAACCATTTGACACCTTCCATAAAACTGAACTGAATCTCAAGAAACATAAAACAGCCCAAACGGTTATATTATGTTATGTTAGATTAAAATGTTGTCTTCTGTTAATATCATTTGTACAGGCTTGTAATTAGAGATGTAATGCTAGATGTTTCTACTTTAAAAGCACTTTATTGACAGACATTTTACAACACCAATATTTTCACTACTGTGTTGTTGTTATCAATATAGAGTGATTATTATGAAGTACTAACTGATTGGGAATCAGATAAGGGAATATCATGAGATTAACACTGTTTATGTTGGGTGTGTGAACATACAATACAGTAGGCTACACATGAACACAATAATGCAGCTCATAGCTCTCTTGTACATATTTTTGTGCGTTTCTGTTTTTGTGCGTTTCTGTTTTTGTGCGTTTCTGTAAACAGTTCATTAAAATTTTGATAAGACAGTGAAATAGCAAAACTATTGTTTCCTACTTTAGCAGAATGCAATCACAACTTCTCACATTAAAATATACATCCACATACAGTATTCACTGATAGCATGTGGCATATTCTGCGAGTGCAGATGTCATGTGTAGTCATTGTGGAATTATTATTAAAAATCAGTGCAATTACAGAAAACGACCACAAAGATGGAACTAATAGCACATGCACTGTTCTAATATTTCACTTGAACAATTTCAACACGTTGTTGGATGTGCAGTAGCTCACGTTTGTGGCATTAGTCTATATTGTACCTCAGTCACATCCACCTCTACTGTATGTCTATCTCTCTCTATCTCAGACCTGGACATCCCATGGTGTGAAGGTCCCAGGCTGAGCGGGGGGGCACTGGGAGAGAAGGAAAGACAGTTAAAACAACAACAACAACGTGAGACTGCATTGTATATAATCACAACATAGGCTGAATAGGTACTACAATACTATCACTGTTGTTTGACGCCGAGCCCTACCAGGGTGGTGAACTGGTCTTGGCAGGCGTTACGGACCCTCTCTGGCGTGGCAGGGCTGTCCAGCCTGAAGGGTCCTGTCAGGCCAGACTCCGCCCTAGCAGCGCTCACCGCGTCCTTGATGGCGTAAAAGACAGACGCAGCGAGGAATAGAGGAGGCTCTCCTACAGCCTAGAGAGACAGGAAGACTATTTATTAGATGGTCCTTAGTTATTATATTTGATTGTTATATTAAGGGAACGTCAGTTATTCAAGGAAAGAAAAGACCTGGGGCCTCATTTATAAATCTCCAGTAACAAATAACCTTACGTACAGGGGATAGAAAAGAGCATACACAAAAATATATTGGGAGTTAGAAAACTATGCGTGTTCATTCACTTCTCCCCGCAAGGTTCGCTTTATAAATCCCAGTCAACGTAAAGTTGCCCTACGAGACCGCACTACAGTGTTGCTGAAAAGAAAATGGCTCAAGCATTTTGTGCTATAAAGCATATTGTTGTACACATTGTTGGCCGTCTCATTATACTGTATCTGTACTTGCCTCATTATACGTTCATCTCATGCCTGCTGTCGTCATAAAACATAATTTTTTGGGGGACCAGACTAGACCTCTGTTGAAGCATATTAATAACCACACAAGCTACATACGGTAGCCTAGCTGTTTTGTTTATACAGCTAAAATGTTTATCATGTGACAGAGGAGAGGCTACTGCATGGTACCAGAAGATGCCTGACACAAACACCTCAGCAGGCACTCTACTACAGTACCCTACCTGTAGCAGATAATAATTGTGCCTTTGCGAGACTTCAATTCAATAGCAGTGCCAGTAGTGATATGCCCACATAAATGAGTACGGTAGTCTGAATACACTAAAAAAGTGTATGTCAACTATGTACACCCGTACAGTTTCAGTATACTGAGTTCAGT